>RJWT010049960.1:0-10922 GCA_004365215.1 Cuniculus paca | reverse complement strand
GGAGAAAGTTGGAAATACACAACCGCGGCACCCATTCACTAGGCTTGCCAGCCACGGTCTGCGTTCCCGTTGCCTTGAAATTATTGCCACTGCTCCAGTTTCCACCACGGGCCTGAGATCAAGGGGAGATTGAGGGGAAATCCGGGGCTGCTTCTGTGTACTTGCTGTGTGGGCACTCAGGAGTGTGAGGCTAATCTCTGCTCCAGAAGAGCCTGGAACTCTTCTCCGGGGCTGTGTTTGCTAATAGGGTCTGAGAGAAGGAAGCAGGTAGAGAGAGGCTGTGAAGCGGAGTGGGGCCCTACCTCGGGACGTGGGCTGTGTGGGAGATGCTGCAGCAGGGAGGCAGCACCTCCGGAGATGGTGGCTGCAGGGGAGTGGCGCACTGTGGTGACATTGATGTGTAAGGGACAGAGTAGGTTGCCATTGGACAAGTAGGGAATTCCCACCTCCCAGTGAGACCCGAGTCCAGAGTCCGCGGTCACGGGGTTCTGGCACGACAGTTTCCCCCATGCTGCCTAGGCCTGCATCTCTGGATACGCGACTGACCATACTTTCTCTGTTGTTACAGAAGGTTCCTGTTGTAAAAGAGGAAGATGAGCCAGAGGAAGAAGATGAAGAAGAAATGGGCCATGCTGAAACTTACGCAGAGTATATGCCAATAAAATGTATGTCTGGGT
The DNA here is from genome assembly GCA_004365215.1 of Cuniculus paca. Lineage (NCBI taxonomy): Eukaryota > Metazoa > Chordata > Mammalia > Rodentia > Cuniculidae > Cuniculus > Cuniculus paca. The sequence continues at coordinate 10,245 of RJWT010049960.1, read as the reverse complement.
TCTTCCTGAACTTACGTAACTCTCCCTCGTATACTTACCTGATGGGACATTTCAGCTCTGTGTACCCTAGCAGTTGACAAGTGGGAACTTCTGGCTTCTGTTTTAAGCTCTAATGTTTTTAAAATACATGAAAGTTTTACTGAGAAGTTTTTTCTGTGTACAACTTTAGAACATTTAGATCGAAGTGTTTGGGCCATAGGTCAGTGGCACAGTGCATGCCTGGCAAGCACAAGGTCCTGAGTTTGATTCTTGGTACCAAAAAAAAGGTTTTAGAGCTGGATGTGGTGATGCACTCCTGTAATCCCAGCACTTGGAGGCTAAGGCGGGAAGGTCGCCTGAGTTCAAGGCCAGTTTCCACTACATAGTGACTTTAAGGCCAACCTTAACTGTCTCAAAAAAAAAAAGTTGTAGAGCCAGAATGTGGGCATATGCTTGTAGTTCTAGTTACTCTGGAGGCGGGTGCAGGGAGATTGGAAGTTTAGGTCAGCCTGGGCAAGACCTTCAGAAAGCTGTCTCAAAAATTTAAAGGTACTAGGGATGTAACTTGGCTTTTTTCTGGTGGTTTTGCCCCTTGCAGTAATTTTTTTTTTTTTTTTTTTGTGGCACTGGGGATTGAACTCATGACCTTGCGCTTGCCAGGCAGGTGCTTAGGCCACTGGAGCTAAATGCCCAGCCCTTGTCTTTTTGAGACAGGGTCTTGCTATGCCATTCAGGCTGGCCTTGAGCTCACTTTGTAGCCCAGGCTGGTCTCGAACTCACAACGAACCTCCTGTCTCAGCCTCCCAAGTGCTGGGATTACAGGCATGAGCCACCATGCCAGGCTTCGCAGTAATTTTTTACTGGGTGTAAAGGGTGGAGTTTGTCTCTGATCCTTTAAACCAAAGAGAGGTCAGCACACAGGGTCTAGGTGTAGTGCCCATCTTAGCAAATAAAGTTTTATTGGAACATAGGCATGCTCACTTGTTTGTTTATTGTCCGTGATTGTCTTTATGCTGTAATAACAGTGTTCAGTAGTTATGAAATAGACTGGATGACCTATGAAGCTAAAAACACTGCTTGATCTTTTATAGAAGTTTGCCAATCACTATTTAAAATTATTCACATTGTACACTTGGGGAGTTAGTTGTTATTTAACTTTACACAATGGTTTTCTAGAAATTATACTGCAGACTTTTGTGAAATGAAATGAATTACTCATTTAAATAAAACCTCTGTAGTCTGGGACAGTGGGTTATGGTCTTCATTTCTGGAAAATCTTGTGTATGAATTTAGGGTTTTTTTCATTTGTTTTTTTTTGAGATAGAGTCTTGCCATGTAACCCGCGCTGGCCTTGAATTTGCTTATGTAGCCCCTGCTGGCCACGAACTCACAGCGATCCTCCTATCAGCCTTCTGAGTGCTGGGATTACAGGCGTGTGCCACCAGACCCAGCTATAAATGAAATATTTTTAAATTTTTCTTATAGTAAAAATTGGCCTGCGTCATCCAGATGCTGTAGTGGAAACCAGCTCTTTATCCAGTGTCACGCCTCCTGACGTTTGGTACAAAACCTCCATCTCTGAAGAAACCATCGACAGTGGCTGGTTATCAGCATTACAGCTTGAGGCAGTTACATATGCAGCCCAGGTAAGCAGTGCACATAATTATGTACAGTAGTCATCAGTTTATGTTGGTCTAGACAATGTGGTTTTAATTCAAAGAAAAAATTTCCTTGCTTGGAAAACTCCGAATGTGTTTTTTTAATAGAACTTTTATGTATTACAAAATGAGACAGTATGTAAGAAATAAGCAGAGTGTATTTCCAGTGGAAATGGCGAATACTGTAGCATTTTTGTATATATGTTCTGTATAAAATTTAAAAATACAGTAATACCTGCCTGTCCATGTTCAGAATCCCTAAGTCATGAAAGTCAGTGTATCTGTCAGCAGCTAAATGGATGAAGAAAATAGTATATATGAACAAGGAAGTACTAGTCAGCCAAAGAAGAATAAAGTTGAGTCATTTGTAGGGAAATACATAGATCTTGAAACCATAATGCTGAGTAAAATAAATGAGACACTGGAGAGGTGAAATATTTCATGGTTTCTCTTACATGGTAAACCCAAAATGTAAATAATTTAAAGAACAAAATCAAAGATGATAAGAGAACAGAATTAAAAACATATCTTTTTTTTTTTCCCCTCCTCTGTCTTTTTGAGACAGGGTCTCACTATGCAGTCAGGCTGACCTTGCGTTCACTTTGTACCCCAGCCTGGTTTTGAACTCACAATGATCCTCCTACCTCAGCCTCCTGAGTGCTGGGATTACAGGTGTGCACCACCACACCTGGCCATATATATCTTTTAAACTAACAATTCCATTACTAGGACTCTGTTCTGATAAGAATATACATAGGGATCCCTCCTTCCCCCAGTTGGATTTGCCTACCTGCAGTGTTGGTAGTGATTGAATAAACTGGCATTACTATGCTGTGTGGGGTATTGTAGAGGTTTTTTTTTTTTTTGTTTGTTTTTTTTTTTGCAGCACCAGGGATTGAACTCACGACCTTGCACTTGCCAGGCAGGCGCTTAGGTTGCTGAGCTAGATCCCCGGCCCTTGTGTTTTTTGAGACAGGGTCTCACTATGCCGTTCAGGCTGGCCTTGAGCTCACTTTGTAGCCCAGGCTGGTCTCGAACTCACAACGATAACAATCCGCCTGTCTCAGCCTCCCTAGTGCTGGAATTATAGGCGTGAGCCACCATGCCGGCTGTAGAGGTTTTTTAAAAGACATAAACTAGAATTAACACCCATTTTCTTGCATCAAATTTTGATCTTGCTCCATTTGTGTAAAATAACGACCCAAATAATCTATTATCTCCCATAATTTTGCGTGACATATAGGTTAGTATGTGATTAGGCAGGTGTGGAAAGGAGTGTGGAAGACTTCTCACCGGTTTGTGAATTCTTCAGATTTGCAGTGGAAGGATTGCCACGAGCTCAAGGCCAACTTGGGCTGTATAATGAGTTCAAGACCAGCCTGTACTATGTAGTGAGACCCTGTCTAAAAGAATAAAGATTTCGCCGGGTGTGGTGGCTCACGCCTGTAATCCCAGCACTCTGGGAGGCTGAGACAGGAGGATCATTGCGAGTTGGAGACCAGCCTGGGCTACAAAGTGAGCTCAAGGCCAGCCTGAACAGCATAGAGAGACGCTGTCTCAAAAAGACAAGGGCTGGGGAGGGGATCTAGCTCAGCGACCTAAGCGCCTGCCTGGCAAGCACAAGGTCATGAGTTCAATCCCTGGTGCTGCAAAAAAAATAAATAAATAAAAATAAAAATTTCTTGGTGCAAGAGAGAGGGTAGCTGGAAAGAATATATAGTCAGTCTGTAGACAGCATCCACATTTACTGAAGGTCAGACTTTTTGGCATTCGTGTAACACAAGGTGAGGTATATTCCTGAAATTATGTATGAAAGATTAATCAAAATTAGGAAGGACTGGTTACTCGTCTTTTGTTTTTCAGCAACATGAAACTTTCCTGCCTAATGGTGATCGTGCTGGCTTCTTAATAGGCGATGGTGCTGGTGTAGGGAAAGGCCGGACAATAGCAGGGATCATCTATGAGAATTACTTGTTGAGTAGGAAGAGAGCGCTGTGGTGAGTGTCGGGCACTGGCGTGCGGGAATGGGTTTAATGGCATGGGTATTTTTGTTAAGTGTCCCAGCCTGGCATCATTCCTGAATTCTTCTAGAATACTGTAATTTGGATTTAGTTAGTTCTTTTCTTTTTATGACAGGTTCAGTGTTTCAAATGACTTAAAGTATGATGCCGAAAGAGATTTAAGGGATATTGGAGCAAAAAACATCCTGGTGCATTCATTAAATAAGGTATGAAAGTTTCCGTGTACTTGGTTGTTGAGTAAATGTTGAACTCGTCTGTGAGGCAGGAGTAGTGGTTTCTACCTTGCAGGGTTGTTGGGAGGGTTCAGCGGGTCGTTCAGGGAAAGCGTGGCAGGTGCAGCCCCTGCTGCTGTTCCCTGTTTGGCTGTGTGCCAAGTACTAGGCCAGGCAGTGGTGGTTTAGTAAGCAAGCACAATGGGCGTTGTCCCTGCTGCCGGGGAATTTGCTCTCAGTCTTTCGTTATTTTGTCTTAGTTTTTCAAGTATGTATTTACATGGCTGTTTGGGTGCAGTGTGCAGAGGGACTGTCCCTGTCACTGCAGAGCATCAGATCCTGTGGAGGGGCCTTGTGGATTCATCTGGCTCATGGACTCGAGTGCATGTACCTGTGTTTGTGGCAGAACAGTTTGTAAGAAGAAAATGAGTGTTGATACCTAAAACACAGTCTAACGTGATTAGAGTCTTGATGTTCAGTTAGGAAATCTTTCACATGCTGTGTTGGTTATAAAGGTAAAACACAGTTTCTGTAAATGCCTTTCTGGAAGATAAGTAAACGCAAATCTACTTTCCTTGTGAGTCCTGAGTTGGTTCATTGTCCTACTCAGTGGTTTGTTAGCTTAATTAAACTTGTTTTGAGTGATCATGTACGAACAGTTTAAGACTGAAACTATGCAGGTAAGACCTGTAAATATTTATTTCTGAGCAGTGTAATCAAAGGGGGATACATTAACTAATAGTTTTTCAGAATTTAATCACAGTGCTCTGCTGTAGTAAGTGCATAGTAAATATTTGTGGAATAAGTGCTGTGAGTTCTTCCTGAAGGGGTGTTTGGTTTTTATTTTTTGGGTGATGGACTCTTGAGACTTTGAAAACTACATCCGTATACCATAGTGTGTGTGTGCACACGCGTTGCACGCATGTACATTTATGTACAAGAAACTTTGTGTTGTATCATCTTATGAAGTGTTTTGACTTTTTCAGCCTGTTAAGAGGTCCTGCTGTAGAACTTTGGGTCAGATAAATGTTTCCCAGTATAATTACAGTCTTTTCTTTTTTGCTTTTAGTTTAAATATGGAAAAATTTCTTCCAAACATAACGGGAGTGTGAAAAAGGGTGTTATTTTTGCTACATATTCTTCCCTTATTGGGGAAAGCCAGTCTGGTGGTAAATACAAAACTCGGTTAAAACAACTTCTGCATTGGTGTGGTGACGACTTTGATGGAGTGGTATCCTTTATAACAACTGTTTCAATTTTTTTTTTTTTTTTTGTGAGCGGGATATATTTATTGAGAGAAAGAAAGCTTCTGTCTGAGAGACAGAAGGGGTCCCGAGTGAGTTAGCCAAGATTTTGGCTTTTTGAGAGACTTTTATAGAGTAAAACCACGAGGTGAGGTGGGTCCAAGATGGGGAAAACTTGGGAACTCAGCAAGGCAAACGGGTATGAGGTGGGACAGAACTGTGGTCAACCAATAAGATTAATTGTTCAGGTAACATTGACCACATCAGGGACAAATAGAGAAGCGAGTCACATAGCATCAGTAACTTCCTATAGGGAATTGGGATGATTAAGGTGATCCATACCTATTTAGAATGTCAATCCCTGATGTTTCTACTTACGGTGTGGTTGTATGTGTTTTGCCTTTTGTCTTGAGATCTGGCTTACAGCGGGAGGTGTCTGTCTCCTTCAAGGTCACAAGACATCTGGTCCTCTGTGTTGGCTTTCTCAAGGGCCTAGCCCTGTATTTCTAACTAACTCAGCTGCCTGTAACATTCCCCTCTCTGAAGAAGTACCCCGAACTGCCATAAGGGAGAAATGGGCGATGACCAATCTGGCTTCATCAGGCTGAAAGGGGTAGTAGTTGCTGATCGGCAGTCAGATATATTATTATACAGAGGCTCTATCTAAACGCCCTCGATAGACATCAGGCAGTTTAATCTTGGATGGGCGTACAGCTCTAAGTCTGGAGGAGACAAAGCCAAAGAGACAGTTAAGTAGAGGAGGATCAGAACCAGTCTGTCTCAGTGAAACCTCGTCTCCAAGTCTTAGAGACCAGCCTAATGCGATTTAAACGTGGAAGGAGTCCCCGTTTTATCGTAGGCATGTGTATTTCCTAAATCTGGGCTAGATTTCATTTAGGAACTGCTTTACAGAAGTTTGCATTAAAGTCTGTTAAGGGTTCTGTCCAGTGCTATTATCTAAATAGCAAGTAAAGAACCTTCCCATGTTTTTTTAACTTAGATTTATCACTATTTTAACAAAACTGTGTAAGAGACAAGGCAGTTAAAAACAATGGGCAAAAACAGATCAGAAACAATTACCACAATTAATTATAAGCAACTGGCAGAGACAAAGCAAAATTTGAAGCATAAAAATGGGTTACCTAAACAAGTCCCAGTCCAGAGTCTATGAAACAAAAAGCCAACTCTTACCTCCATCCAACGATCTTGGTGGAAGAACCTTCAAATGTTATAGGGGAATGAAACTCCCAATTTACTAGATGTTCTGCATGGGTTTGTGTTCTCTAAAATCAAAGAATGAATTTTAGGAACAACAGAGGTTATGGGCAGGATATATTTATTGAGAGAAGGCTTCTCTCTGACAGAAGGGGTCCCGAGTGGGTTGCCCTGTGTTTCTATTTTTTAATGGCATAAAAGTCTAAAAGAACAGACTTGGCAAAGGAGAATCCCAGGATTAGATGAACAGATTGTTGGGATGGGAGTTTTAATTATTAGATTCCCAGGGGGCTGGAAAGTCAATTCAGTTTCTGTCAGATTGGAGACTGGTTTAGGAAAAGACGAGTAGGTGAGAGTGATGCTGAATGTGGTCACTTTGGTGGGTGTTCACGTTAAATGGCAGGCACCCCAGACACCGAGTGAAAGGAATGTTGTGTGATTTTGAAAGGCATTGTTCACACTTCATCATATAGCGTCCTGTGTGAAACATGCTATGTTGTGAAATGCTGGTGAGGTTGGTTCCCAGTCACAGCTCGTACTGGTGTGTACAGTTTTTCCCAGCATAGTCTGGTGGACAGTCCTTGTTGCAGAGAAGCCATTGCTGCATTCTAGCTGGCAGCTAAGTGCCTGGCTGACATAAATACGGTCCCAGTCAGTGTACACCAGAGAGGTGGGGGCGGAGGGGTTGCCGTGTGGGAGAGGTACCTGGAAGGCTTCCTTTATGTGTGTGAAGGAAAAGCCATCTGAAGCTCCAGGGGACTAAAAGTTAACTCTTCCTAAAAAACCGGTAGACATTTGCTGCTAATGTATATTCCTTAACTCAGTCCTTACAGATAGTATTTGATGAATGTCATAAAGCAAAAAACTTATGTCCTGTTGGTTCTTCAAAACCCACCAAGACAGGCTTAGCAGTTTTAGAGCTTCAGAACAAATTGCCAAAAGCCAGAGTTGTTTATGCGAGTGCCACTGGTGAGTATTATTTAATTTTTAAAAAATGGATATAAATTCTCTTTGCACCTTTAATATATTTGGGGATTTCCCAGGTGCTTCGGAACCACGTAACATGGCCTATATGAACCGCCTTGGAATCTGGGGTGAGGGAACTCCGTTTCGAGAATTCAGTGATTTCATTCAAGCAGTGGAGCGCAGGTAATGCAGTTGGTGATGCCTGCCACGCTCCTTGGCACTGGGAAAGATGGGTTACTGCTAAACTCGGCACTGACACTCTGGATTAAAGTCCTGCTTTACTTCTTTATAGTTACTGTGTTTTAATTTTTTTCAGAGGTGTTGGTGCCATGGAAATAGTTGCTATGGATATGAAGCTTAGAGGAATGTACATAGCCCGACAGCTGAGTTTTACTGGAGTGACCTTCAAAATTGAGGAAGTTCTTCTTTCTCAGAACTATGTTAAAATGTATAACAAGGCAGTCAAGCTGGTGAGAAGTGCTTCTTAATTCCTAATTTGTTGTTTTTTTTTAATTCCTAGTGTTTTTAATGTACGGATAAAGTTGGTTTTGTCCATCGTAACCTCTCTCAGCTCATAGGAATGCATTTCTGCTGTGAAATGACAGGAAAATTACCACATGATAGGCCATTTAACCAATATCTTTATTTTCCAAAATTTCCAATTTTCAGTAGGTTAAAGTGATTATCAAAAAAATAGGGCTGGGCATGGTGGTGCCCTCCTGTCATTCCAGCACTTGGGAGACTGAGGCAGATTGAGGCAGGAGAATCGGTGCGAGTTCGAGACCAGCCTGGGCTACAAAGTGAGCCCAAGGCCAGCCTGAACTGCATACTGCGACCCTGTCTCAAAAAGACAAAAAAAAAAAACAAAAAAACCATTCACTTGACTGATGTAGTTCTCAAAATAACATTGTCCATAACTGTATTTTCTAAAATGGCTGTCTTAGGGAGTAAGAATTTTAAGACAACTCTGAACATTGTATGAACAATTGATTAGGGCTCTCCAAGTTACTATTACTTTTATTGAAGGTCATTTTAAAATGACTTTACTCAGAGATGAAACATGTGTACTGTTGACTTTGTCTGTAGTGGGTCATTGCCAGAGAGCGGTTTCAGCAGGCTGCAGACCTGATTGATGCTGAACAGCGGATGAAGAAGTCCATGTGGGGTCAGTTCTGGTCTGCACACCAGAGGTTTTTCAAGTACTTGTGCATCGCATCCAAAGTTAAGAGGGTTGTGCAGCTAGCCCGGGAGGAAATCAAGAATGGAAAAGTAAGTTGCGGAACTCCTTCAGAGATGATTATTTTTGGTCACATTTTTTTTGTGGGTGGGAGTTTCTACTCTTCTGAAATTGAGTCTTTCTAAAGGATAGGAACAAACACTAGTGTAGTAACATTTTAAAATGTATTTTTAAAAATTATAAAAGTGTGACAAAATGAGTGCCAATCCAATTTGACCATTATCACTGATAACCATGGATCCACTGACATGTATTGCCTGAAGCCAGCTTTCTTCCCTCCCTCCCTTTTCCTTTTTGATGACTGTGTCTATTTAAAACACAAGGGGCTATAAATCCATAACAGCAGGGGTGTTAGTCATGCTCACTATTGTGATCTCTTTCCTAAGCATGTCTCAAATATATAGAATAAATAAATGCATTTCCAAATAGTACGGTTATTCTTTGAAATCTAATTTTTACTAAATACTTAAAATATGTCAAGATCATGATACACAGTATATTAACCATTGTTACTCCAATTTTTATGAAATTTTGTTTTCATAGAATTTTTGTTTCCTTTTTTAATAAAAAATACATTTGATAAAGTCAGAAAGGTTGAAAGGCTGGGCGTGGTGGGTGCACACCTGTGATTCCCAGCACCCTGGAGGCTGAGACCACAGGATCTGTGAGTTTGAGGCCAGCCTGCGCTACAAAGTGAGCTCAAGGCCAGCCAGAACTGCATAGTGAGACCCTGTCTCAAAAAGACAAAAAAAAAAAAAAGATAAAAAAAAAGGCTAACAAGCATATTTTATTTATAACTACCTTTCTTTTTTACAGTGTGTTGTAATTGGTCTGCAGTCTACAGGAGAAGCTAGAACATTAGAAGCCTTGGAAGAAGGTGGAGGAGAATTGAATGATTTTGTTTCAACTGCCAAGTAATGTTTTTATGTTATTTTTGAGTTTCTCACTTCTGTTAGTTCACATGTTGGCATTTCTTGACACAGTTTTGGGTCACCTATGTATCTTTAAAAGTTTCCTTTGAGGTTTTTTTGTTTGTTTTTGCCATTCTGTGCCTTTCTATATTACATTATATCCATTAGAAAACAGTAAAAACATACTGGGGCGTGGCAGTGCAGGCCTCTAATCCCAAGCATTGGGAATTACAGCTTGCGCTACATAGGGAGTTGAAGGCCAGCCTGTACTACATAGTGAGACCCTGTCTCCGAGCAAAACAGAACAGTAACGTAGAAATGTCCTAATCCTGAAATACGTTACATGTTTTATCAGTATTTATTACAGTATTTGGATTAGCAGAAGTACTTGATTCTTTGTTTAAACATCTTGGAAATCTGTGTTGTTTAGTTTGAGTTTTATGTATTTGTAATTACCATTGTTTTCCAGAGGAGCACTATCTAGTTTGCCCTACCATAAAATCTGTAAAATTGGAAATTAGGCAAGTGATCTTCAAAAGCTATTAAAAATGTTATTTCCGACAGTAAAATTAGTGGCCTAGTTCCTGCTCTTATATGTCTCTTCTCTTTGAGAATGCTTCAAAAAGTGCTGCTTTGAAGGTAGATATACTTGAAAATTACTTTTATTTTTGTTCTGTTTGGGTTCCTTGAGACAGGGTCTCTCTGTAGCTGAGGCTGGCCTACTCATGGCGATCTTCCTGCCTCAGCCTCCCAATTGCAGCACCACCCTGATGAAGATACGGACTACATAGCAAGACCTTGT
>RJWT010049959.1:0-10914 GCA_004365215.1 Cuniculus paca | reverse complement strand
CTGCAGACTTAGTTCTGAGGTGCCTGTGTACCCAGAGTAGAGGCCCAGGAATAAAAGACCTGGGGATAATTATGAAGAATGAAGTGGCAAATCTACTGTCCTACGGAGACTTCCTGGAGAAATGTCTCACATGTGCTTCATTATTATGCCCTGAGTGAGATAGGATACAGGCTCTTCACCCCCGATAATGAGGACTGGCATTTCAAATTCAGAGGCCTACATTTCCATGACATCTAACATAATTTCCCTGAAGGAGGTCAGAGAGAGGATGAAGCATGAGAAAGAATCAAGCTATGGTAAAGTCGGCCAACAGTCCTGACTTATTAAGCACTGACTTCATGCTACCCACTGGCTAAATTCTTCACATACATTGTCTTATTCAGGCTCCCCAAAACCTCCAAGTTAAAGCTATTTGGCTCATCTTTGACTTAAGGAGACTGAAAGTCAGAGAGGCTGAAATGCTTGCCCAGGCTCAGATAGGTAGTGGCACACCCTAGATGCAAATCCACATAGCATTTGATCGCAGAGCCTGTGCTGTTAACTACCGAACAATCTGCCATGGAAGAAGCAAGTGCTACCAGGAAGAAATGGGAGACAAAGGACAGAATAGGTGGAAACCTGAGACCAAAGGAAATGGCAGTTTACAAAGAACTTGCTTTGCCTGCACGGGTGGAGAATGTTCAGGAACACAAGCTGTATACACTCTGGCTCGCAGAAGATTTGTTCTAGTGGGGCATAGTGGTGCATGCCTGTAATCCCAACACTCAGGAAGCTAAGGCAGTAGGATCATGAGTTCAAGACCAGCTTGGGCAATTTAATAGGACCCTGTCTAAGGACAAAACCAAACCAAACCACATTCATCCTAAATGTCACTGCTCCTACAACCTGACTTTGCCCTTTGTCTCAGACCTTCCCCTCCGCCTTGTCATCTCTGCCCAGGCTCTGTCATCAATCTCCTACCACATTCTCTTAACACCACCACTGTTCTGTGTTCTCCACAGCTTCACTGGCGCTGTTTTCTCTGTTCCGTCCTCCCCCAGACTGATGAACTCCACCTGGGGGCCTCGTGGTGTCTTAGAGAAGTGTGGATGTCATGCCAGGTGGCTTAGATTTAGCCTCCAAATCTACTTCTTATTGCATGTGACTTCGACTAAAAGAATTAGTGTCTTTGTTTCCTCAGCTAATGCATATGAGGATGAACAAGTTAAAACGTGTCACATGCCCGGCTCAGTACCCAGCAGAGTTAAGGCGCTCACAGTGTCTTAGCTGTCGCCATTCCTCATCCCTCAAACCAGCACTCACACCTCTGCAAGAATTGGTGAGGACTTCAAGCTCCTTGGGGGTAGAACCCACATTCCTCCTGTTGTCCAGTGTCTGTGGTACTTGCCAAGTGCTTAGCACATGATAGGTCTCAATAAACACATGTGGAATCACCACCTTTTTTAACCCTTCAAGTTCTGCCATTTGACTATTGATTCCTGACCTCGAGTTCTGAGGTCACTTTGCCCCATCAGGTATCATACTCCCAGGAGTAGATCTGCCACTGATCATGTTTTTTGGAAGGAGTTGCTTGGAGACCCTGCCTTAGTTAATTTCTTGGGGCTGGGACAACACAGCACACACCCATAAATTAAAGGAGGAAAGGTTTATTTTGGCTCATTGTAGAGATTTCAGTCCACAGTCAGCTGGTGCCACTCAAACCTAGGGTGGGTCTTTCATCTTCAGTGAATCCATTCAGCCACACCCAAAACCATGCTAAACCAATCAGTGGAGTAATGTAGTATCACACACCCATGATCCCGTCGCTCCCAAAAACTTTGGAGGGACATCAAGATATAAGCCATAACAGACTCCTTGTCTTGAATACCAATTTTGCAAGTGGTGTCTTCTGATGTTAACATTACCTGACCAAAGATACCCTCAGATCCCCAAATAAATGTTTTCTTAATTCACATGACCTGATGGAAGGGAAGAGCCTGAAAATAGGCAAAAGAAATTGATCCACACTGTGTTTATTTAAAAGAAGTTTAATATCCAACCCATTTCAATTGTTGCCAAACTGTGATAGAAAAATACAGTGAATTATTTGCATTAAAAATTTAAAAAATTAAAAGTAAAAAAAATTATTATAGTAAAAGATACATTGATATTAATCCTCCTCAAAATATTCACTCTCTCTTTAACACATTTATTCCATTGTTCTTGTCCTTTTCTGGAGCCATTTTGAAAGTCCTCTTATATGCCTTTTTGTGGCTGCCTCAATGTCCTGAATCAATTAAAAAGATTTATGTTAAACAAAAACATTACAGTGTTGTCCTCATCCATCTTATTCACCAGATCTGGCACTGTGTGACTTGTGGCTTTTCCCAAATGTAAACATTTTGAATCAAAACAAGCACAGAAATTGCAAGGTGCAAACCAACCAGAATGTTTGAGAAAAAAAAGAGAACCAAGTGACTGGCATTAATGTTAAAAGATGATTTTTTTTTTTTTTCAAAAAAGAGCAGGAAGCCTGGGGATATAGCTCAGTGGCACAGCGACTGCCTGGCAAGTGTGAGGTTGTGAATTCGATTCCTGGTACCAAAAAAAAAAAAAAAAACCCAAAACAAAACAAAACCAAAAACCAAAAACCAAACCAAACCAAAACAAAACAGAGCAGGACCATGACTCATACAGACACAAAGTAAACACTTCTTTTGGATCTTAGTTAATATATTAATCAGTGAGTGGTTTAAAAAAGTGCCAATCACAGTATAGAATAGTGATCACTAGTAGCCGAGAAGAATTGAGGGAAGGGGAATGAAGGGAGATAGGAAAATGGGTAGCAAAGTGCTAGAAGCAATAATTTCCAGTGTTTGATAGTACAGTAGGGTGTCTACACTTCACAATAAACTATTTTATATTTTATGAATAACTAGAAGAGAGCCATTCAAAGGCTCCAAGCACAATATAATAAGGAGATGTAAATGCTAACTACTGATTAGTATATATTATATACTGTATTGAAATACCACACTGTACCACATGAACACATACAATAAGTGTATGCTAATAAAAAATTAAAAATAATTTATTAATCAGTGAAAGAACCTGGGAGGTGTTTAAAAGAGAAATCACGACTGCATGGATTTATGTGAAGTAAGTGATTATTGAAATCTAGCACAAGTAGGGCAACACAATTTGTGCATGGGTGGGAAGGGGAGTCCCTTGAACATTTATGGGACAGGACAGATTCACATGTCTAGAGCTAGAATGATTTTGCATTGTCAAATTACAGTTGTCATAATCTAGCATCTGCAAAATCAGAATCAAATAGCCTGGGGAGAATGTCCTCAAGGGTCTAGATAATGCATAATTTTCCACTGAAGCACACATTGAGGAGAATAATACCAGATGAAATGGAAGTGGTCAGCACACAGCTCTTCTACAACCTCTGGAACTGCATAGTGACTTTCAGTTTTGTTTTAAGAGTAACAGGAAACTGTGAGAAGGTTTTAAAGTCAAGGAGAAGCACACTATGCCTTTTCCATTTGATAGGGACCATTTTGGCAAGTGAGTGAAGGACAAACTGTTATGGGATATAGATTCAACCAAGTGGCTGGAATGTTATGTTAAGCAATAATTTTCCAAACAGGGCAAAATCATGGTGCTTGGGTAGATACAAAACAAACACTTGCTAAGGATTTTATTTTTTTAACTGGACCCAGTGAAAGACAATGATGGCTTGTAGGTGGCAGCACACATGGCAGGAAATGAATGGATAGATTCAGGATGAGCTGCAGAATTTGAGCTAAAAGAACTGTCTTGTTTTTATCTGGAGACCTTGCTGGTAACTGATACTCAAAGGAAAAAGAACCCTGGACCTCCAGGTGAGTGTACCGGAGAAGATCTTTGCCTGAGACCCATAATCATGTGACTTAATAAGAAAGAACTTGATTTTGAAAGAGGGAGTGAAGGAACTTGATTTTGAAAAAGGGAGTGAAACAAGCCAAAAGATGCTAAAACCTGAAATCTGCACCAAGAGAATTGGATGAAGTGGTCAATCATGAAGGTTGAATATCTCTTACCCAAAATGATTAGGCCCAGAAGTGTTTCAGTTTTCCTTCCAGATTTTGGAATATTTGCATATATGTAATAAGATATACTAGAGATGGAACTAAGTCTAAACACAACTTGTTATAGTCAGGGGTCGCGGGGAGAAAGACCACAATCAGGACACAGAATTTATAATATTATTTATAATGGTTACCCAGTTGTTAGACATAAGAAAGTGCAGGAAATCTGTCCACAACACCAAAGTCTAAACTGGAAAGGCCCATGGGCCAGCAGTGGAAGCTAGGAAGTCTATGCCAGCAGGATGAAGGATCCGTGCTAGTAGGTTGAGGGTTCTACAGTGGAGCCAAGAAGCAATGCTCAAATAAGAACCAGGGCTCCTGGAAAGTACCACAGCCATCCTCAGTGATGACGAAGTCCCGCACTCCTCCAACCATGAGAACAGTCAAGTACATGCCAGGAAGCCAGCGTGACAACTTCTCCTGGAGTTTGAACAGCAACCATCTTCCCCTCCGGAGCCAGGAAGTGATGCTCAACACAAAGACCAGAGTTCCCCAAAGTGAACCGCAGCCACTCTCACCAAGGTCCCGAGCTCCTCCGATGATAATGGCCGAAGTTATACTGGGGAGCCAGCCTGACAAACTTCCCCAGGAGAACCAATGGCTCCAAACAGCAGCACTTAGGAGAACCCACAATGCCTCTGCTCTTCTCCTCCACGTCTCTTTTTATGCTGGCAACCTTCCTCAGGTGGATTGTCTAAATGCAGCACCATGCCAATTTAATTCAGCTGGTGCCAAGTTGACCACCAGTTCTTAATTCATAACACAACTAAACACAAAATTCACTTATGTTACATGGATTTTATATACATATATATATATTAAAGATAATTTTGTACATAAAACAAAGTTTCATGGTGTGGAATTTTCTACTTGTAGCATTATGTTTTTTGTTTGTTTGGAGTTTTTTGGTAACATCATATTAATGCTCAAAAACTTGGATTTTGGACCTGTGGGTTAGGAATGTTCAATCTGTAATGTTCAGTCTGTACAGCTTATCTAGACTACACTGCTGGTCTGGAAACTTCCTCATACTTAGCTAAAATAATGGTAGCTTCAGCTCCACAGGGGAAATGGGCCGACGGTATCTGCCTGAAAGAGAAAGCCAGCCAAGGTGACAATCTGGGTAGACAATCAGGGTTCATTGGTAGAATGGAAATCCAGCCCCTCACCCTATTCCTCCTCAAGACATCACCTTGTGAATCAGAGGTTTAACCAGAACAAGTGGCAGCAGGAGGCCAATTTAGGGAAGTTTTGTTTGGGGGCTGCCTGAGGGGACTTATTCCATTACAATTACCATGCCCCTGTGTCTGACAGATGTGGAAATCAAATTCTGAAAAAGCTAAAAGATCTGCCCAATCGAAAAGGGGTGGTGTTGTCACTGGAAACTGGAGTCTCAGTCTCTGCCTTGGCCCCTCACTGAGCCATAGTCCTGGCTTTCTCAGGCCAATTAGCTCTGAATAATATCAAACTCAATTCTCTTTATCAGTGCTGTCCGAAAGCACTTTCTGCAGTGACAGAAATGTTCCGTAACTGTGCTGCTTAGTACATTACCTCTAGTGAGGAGTGGCAGTTGAGGCACTTGAATGTGTTAGGGAGGCGGAAAAACTGAAGTTTTAATTTAACTTAATTAAAATTAAATTTAAATAGAATCATGTGCCTCCCAGCTACTGTTTTGGGCCCCACAACCCTATACTGTAGAGCAAGCTATACATTTCCTAAGAGTGCTGCATCGTGGATATATGTCAATCCCTTTTGCCACCCTCATACTGGAGCACTTTTCCTAGGCCTGAGGAAGGTTCTAGTCTGTGTGTTTGCATCTCCTCTAGGTGGAAGCCGGGAATATACTTTCTCAGGCTCCCTTGTGTCTGAGTGCAGGCTGGTGACACAGCTCTCATCCTCTGATGTGGACACCTGCTGGGATCCAACTGGCTGAGACGGTGGTAGATATGTGCAGCTTCTAGAAACAGGCGCTGCAGAGCGTTCAATCAAAAGCTCCAGACCAGACCCAAACATAGTCAAGCTACACAGGCTGGGTCTAGGGCCATTAGCTGTCCTGTCTCCACTAGAGCAGGCTTGCAGAATAATACAGTGTTCTGAATGTGCAGTCTAAACTTCATTTTTGGGCCATGCAGAGATGGAGTGAGCTACCAAACACTCTTCAATAAACGCCATCCATGTCTGCTTAACTAGGTAGAGACATTTCTGATGTTTACAACTAAAAATCTGACTAATCATTGCAAAACACATGCTCAGGAACTATTATTACTATTTTTACTATTATTATTACTTATGATACTAGGGCTTGAACCCAGGGCTATTGCACTGAACTACGTCCCCAAGCCCTTTTAATGTTTTAGTTTTAAGACATAGTCTCACTAAGTCATTAAGTTGCCCAGGTTAGGCTTGAACTTGTCATCCTCCTGCCTCAGCCTGCTAGGGGGCTGGGATTACAGGCCTGTGCTTTTGTGTCCAGCAACCAAGAAGGAAAGTGGATATATCAGTCAGGTAACTTGGGTTTAGCTGCCGTAATAGATGATCCCACATCACAGTGTGTAAAGCCTACACAGGTTTTTTCCCTCTCCTGCCATACATCCTTATTTTTGTAGGTTGGCTCGTTGTTCCATTCCCATCTTGGCTCCAAGATGTAAGCTGTGGGAGAAAGTCTTTGTTGATGGTGTCACAGTGATATAGGGTAACGAAACTCCCAACCTACTAGATGCCCAGTATGAATTCAGGTTCTCTAAAATCAAAGAATAAAGTTTAGGAACAATGGAGGTTAAGAGGAGAATATCTTTATTGAGAGAAAGAAAGCTTCTGTCTGAGAAAGAAATAGAAGGGGTCCTGAGTGGGTTACCAAACACTCTGTCTTTTCTAGGGACTTTTCTAGGATAAAACCGCAAGGTGAAGCAGGTCAAAAGTGAGGAAAACATGGGACCTTGCACGGTGGGCATGAGGTAGGACAGAACTATGACCAACTAGTAAGATTAATTGCTTAGGTAAAATTGATTAAATTGAGGACAAATGGGGAAGTGAGTCATGTAGCAAGTGGGCTTGAAGACAAAACAGTAACTCTTCCTGTAGGGGGTTGGGATGGTAACTCCTGGCTTTCTCAGGGTGATAGAGACCTATTTAGAATATCAATTTCTGATGCTTATCCTTAGGAAGTATGTGGGTGCATTTGATTTATCTTTTGCCTTGAGGTCTGGCCCACAGCAGAGGTGTCTGTCTCCCCGACAGTTACAAAGTATCTGGCCTTCTGCACTGGCTCCTTTGAGGGCCCAGCCCTGTCTGACTGCCTATATTTTTATCTAACTCAGTTATCTATAACAATGGGAGAGACCAGAGTGAAACATGGTGAGTCACAAGCTGGCTTTTAAGGTGTTTTTGAGTGGAAGTCACTTGGCCAAGTTTAATTGAATAAGAGTTGGAAGAGGTAAACTTCCACAGGCAGGCATACTTTGAAGGCTATTTTGAACAACAGTATGTCCTATCTACTAGTCTACCACATCTACAAATAGCTAACATTTTTTTCTGTGCTTATCTTACACCAGTCCATGGGCCAAACTCTTTCTGTACATTGTCATCATTAAATTTTACAATGGTCTAATTTTGTTTTGCTCCTTATTTTACAAGTGACAAACTAATGCTTTACTGATTAAGTATGTTGTCCTGAGTCCACAGTAAGTAGTGTAGGCAGGATTTGGCATAGTTCTCTTTGATTCCAAAGTCCATGCATGCTTCCTTTTAAACTGTTTCTCTTTTCTTTTTTTCTCTTTTCTTTTCTTTTTTCTTCTTTTTCTTTTAGTTCTTTCCTTCCTTCTTTCTGCAATATTGGGAAATGAACAGAGGTTTCACATTAGGCTGCATCCTCAGCCTCCTTTTTTACTTTTTAGTTTGAGATAAGAGCTCACTAAGTTGCCCAGCCTGGGCTTGAACTTGTGATTCTCCTGCTTCTGTCTCCCAGACAGCTGGAATTAAAGGTTTGTACCGTCATGCCCAGTTCACTGTTTTTAATATCAAAGGAATCTCCCTAAGAGAGGTTTTTCTGCAAAAATCTCAAACCAAAATGGAAACAAAACAAAACAAACAAACAAACAAAAATAAGCAAGTGTCAAGCTAGCAGTTTACCACTCCTACGATCGATAAGTTCCATCTTCCTAATATTTTTTCAAAATTATAAAACTCATTTCACTTTTCTCTTCAGTTCCTTTCTTTGCTGCAAAGACCCTAGCTGTCACATTTTGCAATAAAAATTATTCTGATAATTTTAAGACATTGATTTGTCCCTAAGTTTATGTTTTATCTCTTGGTGTAATATAATACATAAAAATCTTCCATCCCTACCCCTAATATCAATTACTTCCCACAAAGGAAATGCTAAAATAGGTGGATGTATTACCATCCAGGTATTGACATATTTATAAATGCATATATACACTGTATAAATTTTTTAAGAATTTAAGTTTACACAAATAGGATTATATTGTACCAACTGCTTTGTTCCTTGCTTATTCTTTTATTTTACAGATATCTTTCCATGGTGAAGAGACATACAACTACCTCGTTATATAGTTTATCTTCTAAAACAGTTTAAATCAGGGTTAAGTGAAATAAATCAGATGCAAGTTTAAATACCACAAATTATGAGTAAACAAAAGCATAAAAGATAGATAATAGGAAGTAGGGAGAGTTTGTTCTCAGAGAGGAAGGGGATCAAGAGATGGACAGAAAGGGTAGGAAAAAGAAGGAAAGAGGAAGTAAAAAGGAATGTAACATTATGAACTGCAAATACATACTAATAAAAATAATTTAAGAAGAAAAAATAAATTTTAATATCTCACATTGTCCTTTACCTGCTGAGTCAGACACTTATACCAAATCACAAAAGTCTCAAGCTCTTTAAAGTGAGCACTAATCAATTTCCTCTCCTCCAACTCTAGTGGAAGTCATTTTTCTTCGCATATGTTTCATTACCTAGAGAGTGCTACATTTATTCCTGCCTGCAGCTGGTCTTCAGTGTGAAGATTTTTGACCTATTATTAGAAAGAAAGAAAGAAAGAAAGAAAGAAAGAAAGAAAGAAAGAAAACAGAAGGAAGAAATAGAAAAAGAAAAAGGAGAGAAATGAAGAGTGGAGTTCCTAGATAAATAATAGATCAGCAGTATCTTTCAGCAAACTCTTTCAAAACGACCATCTACACAAGCACATTCATCAAAGTGAGTATTATATGCTCAGTAGATAATTTAATATGAGTAGGGGCCTCCCCTTCTCCCAGTTTTGTATATAGGAAAGTAATGACCAAGCAGATTAGTATTTAATACACTAATCTGTACAATGCTGTCCTCAGTAAAGCTTTAATTATTTAGATGATCTTGAAGACAACCAATGAGCTTAATACATGATACAGAGACACGCACAAATCATGGGAGCAAGGGAAATTACACGTCAAAGGGAAACGAATGGTCGGCTCCAGACCAGACCCACCCCCCCCAAGCCCCCCTCTGACATGTGACTTGATTTCCAGCTGACTCATTTCTCTGGGCAGCCAAACTGCAGCTCTGCGCGTGTGTGTGCCAGGAGCTTTGAAAAATTATGTACATCCTAAGCGTTTCATTTCCTAGGTCTCCATAGGGGTTGGCCTCTGTGAACCTGACCAAACCCCAGTGTTCAGGTTCAAGAGGGAAGACAGCCACGCGAGGGGTCATAAAGCACCTCCTGAAAAGCTCTCCGGGTGATGTCTACAGGGACCAAATCGCTGAGCCTTCCTGTCACGGCTCCAGAATGAATAACTCACACAGCTAATTAAGAGTAGTCGCGAATAATTAACATCTGTGCAACCAGACAGCTTTGCCCGGGACCATTAAGAACCAAATCTGGAAGTGCAAGGAACACAATGGGCGATGGGCGCCATGGAGAAAATGCGTCTTCGATTGTCCTCCTGGCAAAAGTGGTGCCGAGGCTGAGATGCATTTCATAGGCTCACGGGGGTGGAGTGGGATGGGGGATACTGCCGTGGTCACTGGGGTAGCGGAGGACAAGCCCACTGGTGCTTTGTGATTCCTGTTTTGCCTGCTCCTTCTCTGCCTCCTATCTCCCTCACTGGGACCATTTCCTACAAACACATC
Source organism: Cuniculus paca (assembly GCA_004365215.1). Classification (NCBI taxonomy): domain Eukaryota; kingdom Metazoa; phylum Chordata; class Mammalia; order Rodentia; family Cuniculidae; genus Cuniculus; species Cuniculus paca. The sequence continues at coordinate 675 of RJWT010049959.1, read as the reverse complement.
ACACGCGCGCACACACGCACGCACACACACAGCACACAGTTGATGCTTCATAAATTTTGCTCTGGAGGAGGAATGAGAGGAGTGGGAAGGAAGGCGGAAAAGATCCCTATAATCCCTGTCAGGAGAGTGGAAATGAAGTCGGAATCTATCAAAGTTGGATTCAGGTTGAAGTTATACTTGCTACAAATCCTATTCTTATGGATCTAGATTAATTAGAATAAACCATAATTCAATGCAAGCTTACTCCCTGCTTTAGCTCCTCTTTGTTTTAAAATCAGCCAGTGTTGATTTTCTTTTCTGTTTACATGGAACTACACATACACAAAATATAAAGTAGACCAGCAAATATCAGGTATGACACATAAAAATAAAAAAAATACAATATATATTTTAATGTAAGCATGAAAAGATATAGAAGAAGCTAGTTTCCTTTCAGCTTAAAGTCAGAAAGTCAGTCGCCTGCAGAGAAGAGTTAAGAGAAAAATGCATTGTTTAACCCAAATGCTTTCCTATCCTTTCAACTCTGCACCAAGTGCATCTGCTATGTAAGCAAAATGAAAAACAAAAATCACATACTTTTGATAGCAGTAATGTAGGCTTCAACAGAAGTTAGTTAAAATCTTGATGGCCTGACAAAGCAAAGGTTTTCTTCTCACTCACCTCAGAGATCAACAG
>RJWT010049958.1:0-11038 GCA_004365215.1 Cuniculus paca | reverse complement strand
GCTTCTCATCTCTTATGCCATGCACAAACTTGTGACAGGTGAAGACATCTCCTGTGAAAGCCTGTCCCCATACTGCTTCTGGGAAGAGACCGCCACTTCAGGTTAGAAGCAACCATCTCCTTTGTACTGAGCCAGTCAATCTCCCTCCATTTAACCCTGAACTTTCAACTCTGACTGTTCCCCAAGAGGAAGACAACACTTGCATCAGCCTGAAACAGATAACCACAATCCCAAAGTTCTGGAAACTCTCCTCCCAGAAGCATAAACTAAAGACTTGGCTCTGGGCCTGACTGTAAGATGTCACAGGAAACACCAATAGGCATCCATGCACACATCAGCTTGTCAGATGGTAAATCACCTTGGGCAAGATCTCTGTGCCATCAACAATGCAGCCATTACCTTATATTCTGTGGTTCCCAACTCATGAAACCTTTTTGGACTGTTACTCAATTGTCACAAGGGTTTGGGAACACTCTCAGTATTTTCAGGGAGGCTCTGACAACAGATTTGGATGCTCTCAGACAGTCTCTTTCTCTGTCCCTTCCAGCTCTATAATTCTGTCACTGAGCCCTGGTCCCTGAGATTGGGCCATCAACCACCTGACTCTGATTGTGAAATTCTATCCCTAGTGTAAGAAACCAGGGCAACCCCCACATGCGTCACACAATATCCAATGCCACAAGAGACTTAGCTAGAAATTCAACCACACATCCAAAGATTTCAAAACTGAAAAATGTTTATAGACTTTCAAACTGCTGAAATACACCTGTCCTTTGTGAAGCCAGTTCAAGTTCTCTGAGCTAGCAATGCCACCATGATTGCCCTTCGTACACATTGCTTCATTCTTCTGCCACCCACAGCCTGTTGGTACACCTGCCTGGACCTAAAGAATACCTTCATCTGCCTTCAGTTGGTTCCCGCCAGCCTGTCCCTTTTTGCAAAGATCCTAGTTCTGGACTCAAAGGCCAATTGACCTGGACTTAACCTCCCAGAGGTTCAAGCACTTGTTTCCTCTTTAAAAAAGCACTTCTGATTAATGACACTCAAGCTGCCTGTTGAAAAGACATGAAAGCTCTGCTACAATATCTGGCACAAACTGGTTACAAGAAAGAGATTCCACAAATTTCTTGGAGCTTCTGGCTTCTATAAAATCCAGATCCTTCAGTTCACATTAGCCATGATGCTTGTCAGCCTGTGGGAGTGCCCAGTGGCCTACTTGTGCAAATACTTGGATCCAGTAGCTAAGGGTTGCCTCCCCCTTTGCCTCTGCACTCTCATAGCCACTGCCCTTTTGAGAAAGAAAGCCAACAAGCTCACCTTAGGACAAGACCTAACTGTCCAGGTGCCACATGTTATGCTGGACCTCACCCAGTACCAAAGACTCTTATGCAAAAATCCCCACCAGACTCTTGTGGAAATAAAACCACTCAATCCTGCCTTGTACATGCACATAGAGCTGGGCCCAACAGACCATGACTGACTGCACTATCTGATAAAATGGTCTTGAGTCACTCAGACTTATAAAAAAAACTCCTCCCCCCACAGATGCTGAGTATGCCCTGTTTATGAATGAAAGTACGTCTGTTAGGAATGAAGTCTAACAGGCTAGATGTGATGTCACCTTGGACAAAAAGTATTTTGGCCAAAACTCTCCTGCAGTGATGATCTGCATAGCAAACAGCTTCCTGCTGCTATTTGGAAACCTGCCATCAGTGATTCAAAATTATCTACTCCAGAGGCCTAAGTCTCCTCTGGGGATGCAATGGACTGAAACATCAACCCCAGCCACCAGTCCTACCCTCACTTTATGTTCTGCAAGCCAAGCCACTGCACTGGCACACCTAACCCTACAGTTAGCTCAGGCCTCAGTGTCTGTGTTACTGACCTCAAACTCTCATTCCCTATCTGCACTGAGAAGACAGTAAAAGTTTGTAGCGTCCTGCAGTAAAAAAATTATCCCTAGATATGACCTATCCTTGATCACTGATGATGACAGTGGGCCTGCATTTGTAGCAAAGGTAACTCAAAAACTAGATTAAATAAAAACTACATAAAGCATACAGGCCACAATGCTCTAGAAAAGTAAAATGATAATAATAATAAAAAAAATAGCTTGTAACTCACACACATATAATGCAGGTACATATTAATTACCTCTACAAGTTTCAGAAATCCAGCCTTAGATACACTGAAAAATTTATCTGGACCAGACAGCTCACTCTGAAGAGATGACACACTCAAAACCCTGCTCTGGTCACTCTGGATACTAACTCTTCCAGGAATGGTTGAACCCTGAGGACACAGTTCACAAGATTGCACCATACCTATTCCCCTTGGTTTTGTGTCTTTTCAGGCTGCCTACCCCAGTCCTTGCCTCCCTATGCTCTACTAGCTGTTTTTTGCCTTAAACTCTATGGACAGTTGCCTCAAGAGAATAGAACAATCAGTGAAACTATTGATCAAAATTTTATGATAGTCCAAGACACACTGGACATGCTCCTACATCTGATTAACTCCCTGTTATGGTTGATACATTGTGTCAACTTGAGAAGTTTAAGAGACTCAGCAGGGAGCCAAGATTCTTGTTTTGTAAACATTATCAGACTGTGTAAGACAAGGGGGCAGAAGTGGTGTGAGTGCCACACCCATCATGGGGTAGGAGTGGTTGCTTGCTTACACTATAAAGGAGGAAAAGAGGCTTGCTCTGCCTGCCTTTATTGCTCTGGCTACTTTTTCTGGATGCTGCCCTGAAGTGTTGTCCTGGTGCTGTGCCACCTTGCCTTGGAGTCAGATGATTATGGACTGAGATCTCCACAAACTGTAAGCTAAATAAACCTTTCCTTCTTTCATTTTGGGCATTGGGTATTTTGTCTCTGCAATGAGAGAAAAGTAACCAAGATACTCCCTCACTACCTTGCTAGAGTAATGTTATAGAACAGGCCTAAATTATGTCTCTTCATAAAAAGCAACTTAGGAAAAAACTCTGTAATAAGATAATACTGGGGACCTTGACTAGAACCACTGACAACCCTAATGTTACTGCTTCTAGTTGGGCCTTGTCTCAGAAGATCACATGTAATATGTCCAGCAAAGATTTACCAGAGAAACTAAAAGAGAGGAGAAATATAGCAGAAAATGATCTTCCCAGACAATATACTTCAATTTGTTAGTTGCCCAGGTAATAGTTCCTGTCCCAGTTCCTGTTGCTGCTGTCTTTTAAAATTGGCTGAATGTGATGTGATACATAGCTGGTCACCATGATATGTGTTGTATCACTCAATCCCCAGTTGAAAAGTCATTCTGCCTTTGTACTTCCTGCTTGTTTATCTCATACAAACCCTAGGCCACCAGACATTGGGACCTGATATTCTGGGAATGATCCCAATCAGTGCCCATCAATGTAAAAATTCTGCCTCCAAATCCTGAGCGTTGTTTTGGTGTTTCTGCTTGCTATTGCAACAAAAGTTTTCAAAATGTGGACCTGAAGTTCTGTAAAGAATTTATCTAATTTCACATGGCCTAAGATCTTAAAATCTATATGCGATAAAAGACAATATTGTGAGAAATTTGTGATTGTTAGGGTTAAGATTTAGCAGAGGAGTAGTGCAGCCATTCATTCATTCATTCATTCATGCTTTCATTTAACAAATGTGAGTTGCCCAATACTATATACCAGAAATTAGAGTTGAAAAGAGTATTGAAATACTATCATAGGAGAGGTTAGAGTCTAAGAAAATATGCATGTAAATAGTCACAATGGGTTATAATTACAGAGTTTCAATATATCTATCAACATAGATAGATGACAGAATAAAATGAATTTCATTGAATATAGACTAGTGCTTGGTCATAGTAGGTTCCTACTAAATATGTAATTGTGGAAATAAGATACACCTGAGTCACCTGGGGAAATTAGTAAATACATCTCAGAAAAAGACGTAATTGGAATTTTAGGCAAAAGAAATTCAAGTGCATGCCTGGGTCATGAAACATCATGCTGGTTTTTTGTGGTGAACCGAAGGAATTTCGGGGGTAGGAAATAATTCAGTAGAATGATTATCACAGGCTGTGGAGTCTCTATACAAAGGTAGAAATTTTTGTATAAAGCACCTTGGAATTTAGATTTTTTTGCCTCTATAGGCAAAAAGGAGGCTTTTGACAGTTTTCAACATAGAAGAAATGGGATAAGATTAATATACCAGACAGTTTCTCCTGCAGTGTATGAGAAAAGAGTGAGATCACACATGACTCCCTATGCGAGGCAGTACCTGCACCTCATACTACATAATCCCTTCAACCTTCTTTGCTTGTTTCCTACAGTGCTTCTCTTTTTAAATCTCATCATTTGTTCATGGCTTGCTTTTAGTTGCTTGTTTAATTAGTCATTTTAACTTAATAATACATACCTATAAGTTTCCCACCAAAAACAGAGACTAGGACCTCCGCATAACCTACGTGTAAAGATAAACTTTTCTACCCACTCACTACTCTTACTTTTTCCTACAAGAGTTACCCATTATCACGAGTGTTGTACTTATTAGTCTTTCTGTCTCTGTAGTTTATGTGGATTTATATGTATCCCTAAAAGCATTTCGACTTTCTTTTTAACTTCACTAAAATGGTGTCATATTTTGAACTTGCACTATTTTTAAGTAGATTTTGCTCACATAGATAACAGTTTTGTGAAAGACCTCCCTGTTGCTATACATTGATCTCCCTTTTAGTAATGGACTTTGGATTGTTCTGAAGTGTCTGCTAATGTTATCAGAACCAATATGAAAATTGTTATGCATGTTACCTGTTTTTGAGTGTGGGGATTTCTTTTGCATATTTGCTAAAGAGGAATAGCACTAGTACTAGCAAGGCAGAAGAGTGCCTGTGCATTCACATTTTCATGGGACTTGTTATTCTTGAACTTTAAAATATTTGCCAATAAAATAACAAGAAAATGATATCAAAGTTTCTGCTTGACTAGCATTTCCCTGCTCACTAATGACTTCACATATTTCTTATATATTTATCAACTATATATATTTCTTCTAGTGTGAAGATGCCTATTCATGATTTTGTTCTGATTTCATGTCATGGTGGTGATATATATATATATTTTTTTTTCTCAACAATTAAAAGTGTCTTTATGGTACATAATATGATATTCTAATAAACATGCTTTATGAAATTATTAGTACAAGCCAGATAACTAGAATATCCATAACCTCACATACTTATGTTTATTTTGTAAGAACATTTAGATCTACTATATTAGAAAATTTCAAGTATAGTATACATTGCACAGTATAGTTAATTGTATAGTTACCATACTATACAATTAACTTATTCATTGAACCTATCCATTAATTATGTCTTATTCATCTTGTAAAGTGGAAACTTTGTAGCCTTTAACCAACACCCTCATGCCACATACACACCAGTTCTTTGCAACCACCACTGGACACCTGAGTTGCATGCCTTTTGTTAGGATGGGTCTGAGACACTGATTTCATTTTCTTTAGCTATACACCCAGACTAGGTTTGTTGGATCATGTGATAATTTTTGAGAAAATTCTATACTGTTTTTCCTTTGGCTGTTGAAGATTTACATTCCCATGAACAATGTAAAAGGGCTCTATTTAGCCACACATCTGTCAATATTTCTTATAATTATTTCTTGATAATAACCTCCCTAACAGTTATCTCTTTATGGTTTTGATTCACATTTCCTTGATGATTCCTGATACTGGAAATTTTTTCATATAGCTGTTGGTCATTTATATGTCTTCTTCTTAGAAATATTTGAGCACTTGTCCATTTTTATTGAGGTGCTTTCATGATTGAGTTGTTTCAGTTCTTTAAAAACTTTGCATATTTTTCATGATAACTTTGCTTTTATTTTAGCATTTTTTATGTGTAGAAACTGAACACAGTATAAAAAAATACTTTACTCAATATCACATTAATGTCAGTTCTTGGACTAGTATCACTTGCTTTCTATTGATTTTTTTTTCATTCAGTGCATTCTCCACTATTTAAGATACTAGTCACTTTAAGCATTTAAAAGGAAATATGAACACATTTGGAAGAATTGGATGTGAGTCTTTTCCAAGTGTAACTGTGGCAAGATGTAATTTGAAACATAAGCAAACACATTGTTTTTTTTCCATCTCAGTCTTTCATTTAGACTTGTACTAAAAGTGACCTCATTATGCACCATACGTCCTGTAAAATGTACAAAATAGAGCAAGTTGAAAATGTAAAGTTGTAGATTTTAGTACACTTGATCCCATGACAATGAACAATTTCAAGAGTGAAATTTGTTTAGCAAGAAAAAGAGTGTCATAAACATGGTGAGATTTCAAAATGCCCTTGGTTCAGAAGTGCTAAACTGTTTGGAATGAAGAGACTGTAAAAGAAAGAAGATGTATTAATCGGTGGATTAATCTTTAATTTTTAAAGACTTCATCTAAAATACTTTAATGTGGAAGTTAATGTAGTGAAGGCTTTGGATGTGATTTTCTTGGTCTTCTGAGAATGCAGTAGTTTTATACATATTTCACTCAGGAACTTTTAGTCTAGATCTCAGTTTTGGAATTCTACATAATTTATAATTCTGCCTTTCCTTTTTCCAGAAAATAGAACATTTTAGATGGTCAGATCTGGCATCTCTCTTATCTATCTCATAATAAAAATCTCTAAAGTGCAACATTTTAGAAAAATAAATCCTTGTAGATTTGTGGCTTTTAGCTAGTTGGCTCAGGAAAGAGGATGTGTGTGTTTCCAAATGGTACTGTTTTCTCAGGGATGGAAATGAAACGGATGTTTTCCCACCACCACCTACTGCTGCTTTGATAATATTCTCTGATGCGCCAGATGGTGGGAAAAAAGTTACTCTTCTACAGCTCTCTTGGTTCTGCAGTTATTTATGGGACAATGAGATCCATTTATCTACTTTTATTGCAGCTTTTCATCTGTACAGACAATAAATCCAAATAACATGATCCTTGTAACTCAATATAATTTACACAACTGATGAGCTGAAGTGTATGGTGGGTATTTATTGGACTTTCTGTTCACCTCACACTTTATTGCTTTCTCCAAAGAGCAGAGGAATGCTGAAGCTATATTGTAAGAAAATTCAGGACTATGCCTTGATAATCACACTTGAATAAACAGCAAGAGGTACTTGCTGAGGGGCATCAAACTCAATATTTTAAATCATCCATATGAAGCACTATTTTCTGTTTGCTTTTTCTAAACTCTTTATGGATATACTATTACAATGACACTTATTTACACTTCATTGATTTTCAACTCAAACATTTGTTTATGGTGTTCGACAGTGATAATAATAATGGTTATGATGTGTATGTTGATTTTGTGTGTATTTCTGTTAACTTTTGCCATTCCATGCTGTTCGTCAAATCATCTTTATATTACCCTGCTCTTTGTCAGCCTTTGAGCAGTAACCACTCTATTCTGTGGCTATGAAAATGCAAGGGACAATATCCATAAGGATCAGTCCAGTAGTTGAATAGCTTGTATGTTCTAGGTAATACAGCAAACCCTGAGAGAAGCTGTCTTTTCTGGACAAGCAGATCCACTGAGTTCACATGATACAATTGGATTTAATACATCAGCTCTTCCTACTTTAGAAACAGTGCTTCTCATCTAAAGTGTAAATGAATAACAGACTACTTTAAAATGCAGATTTTTGTTTTCTAAAGTCACTGATGGAACTGCAGCCTCTCTAGGTCTAACCAAAACCAGGTGTTTTTTGTTTTGGATCACTCCTGAATAATACTCACTGTGTGTCTCCACATAATTCAACTCATTCAGTGCCTGAAAAAATTGGTTTTGAAAAATTTTGTGATGAAGAAAGCTGCAACTTTTATGACTTGCCTAAAACTATACTATGAATGAAAATTTGGATCAGTTCCCTGATTCATATTGACTGATACTGAATTCAAACCCCTTCACACCATGTTGCTATAGCTAAGTGGTTTTCAGTTCTCATTGGTTATGAAATCCAATTGAGAAATGCTGATTTGCTTTGTGCATCAGTATTTTTCTAAAGAACTTGGAGATTTTTTTAGTATTCATCCAGTTTAAGAACCACTATGAAGAAACCTGAGGATAGGACATACATTTGTTCAAATTATTATCCATGGATTAGACCATTGTTTTTCAAATTAGGTAGCTCAACCTTACCCCTAGAGTATCTGATTCAGTATGTCTAGGACAGGTCATGCAATTTTGAGCTTTTGGTAAATTCCTGGTTATTGTCTCTATTGATGGCATAGGGATGATGTTTTGAGACCCACTGAGTTAGTCTGATGAAATGCTGATTCAGTTTTAAAAATTTCTAAAAGTTGATAAAGTTAGCTCTTCATTTGATAATTATGACCTTACTATCTAACCAAAATGATTTATTTGTTCCTAATAGTGTAGACACTTTAAATCATTTTCCATCAAAAAATAACATGACAAAAATGACACTGTGAAAAGAAAATGTTTGCCTTGGAGTGTCTTTGTCACTGCAATAACACTAGATTTCACAAGGGAAATTTCAAGATACTCAACTTTTCTCACTTCTTAGATAAATGACTTAAATCCGTATACCAAAGGAGAGAAAAAGAAAATTATATGACTTACAATGACTTCCTCTCTCAAATGTGTCATTTAATCATTTGAATTATTTCAACAGTTCCTCTATTATTATCTGTAAATAGTTAATCTTATTCTAGACATAACTTTGTAAAATTTTGAATCACTCAAATTCACTGGGAACAGTAGAATTTCTGGTACTTTCTTTATCATTCAGATTATAAAAGGAAAATATTGTACCTTGTACAGATATAAAAATTCATGCTAATTTCATTTCCTAAGAAAGGAGCTTAAAATATAAAAGATACAGAATAAATCTTAGTTTTTGTAGGAAAGTTTGAGTGCTTATCTTTTGCTTCAGCTGTAGTATAGGACATCAGGCTGTAAGATCAAAAAATGACTACCTAGAAAGTCATGAATGAAGTCAAAGAAAAAAAAAGAATAACTATCTTTAATGACTAAAGTATGCATTCATTTCAGCCTCCATTTCTCTGAAATATCATCACTTATTTCCATGTTATTCATATTGTGATTGAATTTGGTTTCAGCTAATTACTTGCTATTTGATCATGGACACTTTATGTAACCTTATACAGCAGAGGACCTAATTATATCTACTCATCAAGACAGTTATGCATGTAAAATAAAAAGGCAAAAATAAAGTTAATAAAGTTAACTTTCAATTTCTTACCTAAGAAATGATAGATGTTCAATAAATGATAGTATTTCTCTTCATAAAAAGTCATTAAGCTCCAGTTTGATTATATTTATGATTGAGCTATGTATTCTCCTATATTTTTTTCCATTTAGAGGGTAGTTTCTGAATTTGAAAAATTTTTGTATTTTGACATATTTTACCCATGGTAAATTGCTGAAATTGCAATATGTTAAGGGAATAAGAAAGAAATGTTTTGCCAATAGCTAAGTATTTTATAATCTAAAATGGACCTAGACAAACATACAAAAGTAAGACAATGAGTGAAAACTTTAAATAACCAAGAAAGCTAAGAAATCTAGATCTGTTGGTATTAACAATTTTGTCTTATTTTTGACAAATATCAAGTAGGCATAAATAACAAATCCTAGATTTGATCTCATTCTTCGTGATTACTTGTTTGCATTTTTTACTTCTTATGTTTAAATTTGGCTACTTTGAATTTCACAGCAACTAACACAAAATATCATAGGCTAAGAAACAAACTGAAAATAAACCAAAACAACAACAACAACAACACAAAACAAGGGTTGAGGTAGATATTCCACTGGGTTCCAACCTAAGGAGTCACTCTAGATTCATAACATTTTTCTGTTGATTATAGCTCCTTTCCTTCAGTCATTTTCACATAGGCCTCTGTCTCTTTTCCTTTAGGCACAAAGTTTCTATTCTAGGTCTCTTTTGATTTCAAATATATTTTAGGAATGTTTTCTCTAGGTTGTTGAGGTATGCCAGTGAAATTTTGGTCTGTATTGCATTAAATCTGTATAACAGTTTTTGGAGTATGGCCATTTTCACAATGTTGGTTCCTCCTATCCATGAGCAAAGATATCTTTCCATTTTCTGATATGCTGCTGCCTTGAAGTGTTGCCCCAGTGCCATGCCACCCTGCCTTGGAGCCAGCTGATTATGGACTGAAATCTCCAGAAACTGTGAGCTAAATAAACCTTCTCTTCCCTAATTTTGGGTGTCAGGTGTTTGTCTCAGCAACGAGAGAAAGTAACCAATACAAATACTAAAATACAGATTCTCAAAGAAGGTACTGTTGGTCTTCTGGATTTCCAAAGGATCCATTGTGATTTCCTTTTCCAGAGTACTGTAATTTTCAATATATAGATCCTTTACTTCCTTTGTTAGATTGATTTCTAAGTATTTCATTTTTTTGGATACTATTGTGAAGGGTGTTGTTTCCCTAATTTCTCTCTCAGTGAGTGTTTCTGTACAAGAATGCTATTGATTTTAGAGTGTCACCTTTGTATCCAGCTATGCCGCTGAATTTGCTTATTAACTCTAGTAGTCCTTTGGTGGAATTTTTGGGGTGTTCAACATAGAGTATCATGTCATCTGCTAATAATGATAATTTAACTTCTTCCTTTCCTGTCCTTATTCCTTTTATTTCTCTGTCTTTTCTGATTGCTCTGGATAACATTTTCAGAACTATATTGAATACGAGTGGTGATAGTGGACATCCTTGTCTTGTTCCTGATTTTAGAGGTAAAGTTTATATTTTTAATTTCATCAATTGATATTGGGTTATTTAGAGTTTTTATTTCTTCTTGATTTACTTTGGCAATTCATAAGCCTATAAGAATCTGTCCATTTCTTCAGCATTTTTTATAATACTCTTATGGTTAATACATTGTATCAACTTGAGAAGTTTAAAAGTTTAACTGAGAGACTCAGCAGGGAGCCAGGGCTCTTACTTTGTAAATATCCTCATCC
>RJWT010049957.1:0-10926 GCA_004365215.1 Cuniculus paca | reverse complement strand
GATAGTGATGTTTTTGAAGAGGTGGTGTCAGGGTTGGATGATGCATGTAACTGGGAAAGGGAATCTTGACCAAGGTGATTCTCCTTGATTTTCAAAGTAAAACCATTTCTTAACAAAAACTTGTGGCTCTTTTTTAAAGGTGGATCTTTCAACATATCCTTGTTTAGTTTTCAAGAATAAAGTCATCGTGAGACCACATGCAGCAGAAGAGGTAACAGTGCTTTTCATACCCTTGGATCCCGGGATCCTCAGGTGCGTGTTCCGAGTTGCTTCGTGGCCGTTTTCAGCAGACACTGAGACTATCGTGCAAGCAGAAGCCTTGGCGAGCAGGGTCGTTCTCACTGCCATCGCTGAGAGCCCTGTTATTGAGGTAATGGTTTCTCCACAGGTTCTTGTTCTTCCTGGTATTTTGATGCAGGTTGTTTAACCTTGGAAGCAGTATTTGGCAAAATGCGGTCGGGGCCTATGTTGTACATGGTGGATGGCTCACTGTGTCCCACCCAAGTCTCTGCCCGTGAGAGTAGCCCTTTCCCCAGTGTGACAGCTGAGTGTGTGTTATGTTCGCTCCACTGAAAAGGGAGGCACTGCCTGTGGTGTGCATTGGGTTACTTCTGATTGCTGAGGTACTAGTGCTCTGCTAGTTACTTTCACTGAGTCTTGGTTATTTTGTTCACAGTCTTTGAGTTTCAGTTGGTGTTTGGAAGTTTTGTGAACTCCCATTCAGTGTGGCTGCTTTTGCTCTGAGACCCATGTGTCTGGTCTGTGGAACGTCCCCAGAGAGCATGTGCTCCTCCCTGCCAGGCCCCAGCTCCCAGGCTCTTGTGGAGTCTCTCCAGCTCGGAGCCTGTGCCATCCCAGCTGCACTCTGCCTAACATGGGCTTAAAGTCCTGTCTTTGATGTCTAAACTCTGCCTCCCTGGGAGTAGAACTGGGTCCCAGGCCTTGTGGGCCACCGAGAAAGTCAGCTCTCACTTGCCAGTCTTTGATTTCCTTGTATTTTATGTTCTGCAAGGGCAGGACAGGGAGGAATATGCGCATGCGCATGTGTGTGTGTGTCAGTATTTTAAAACTTTTACTATGTCCATTTTCACATCATTTCAAATACCTTCATTCGATCAGAAGTTTAAAGTAAATCTGAAAATGCCATGATATTCATGATAGTTTTGAAAGGGCCACAGAATTTACTGCTACTTGAAGGAGGGAGCTGGGTGTTTACCAGACTGTCTTTTCAGAGTAGCAGCAGGTGGGACATTGTTTTATTGTGTAGTATGTCTGGGTACATAGACTACTTCAAAAGAAGAGTTTAGCATTTAGTTTTGTAGGAAATAAACAATTGTAAAATAGCCTCAGAGAACTTAGGTCTGAGTTTACCTTTAGTCCTGATTTTTAACCTGCGGCCAGATATGTGGTGAGCTGTTGTATTTATTAGTGTATTGCTTCTCCTGAATCAGTTTCTTTTTCTCACATGCAGGTAGAAACAGAAAGGAAAGGTGTTCTTGATTTTGGTGACTTGACGTACGGTGGCTGGAAGGCTCTCCCGCTAAAACTGATAAACCGGTCACATGTCTCTGTACCACTCAGGCTGGTTATTAACGCCGTAAGTACCAACTCGGAGAAGAAGGTACTTGCAGAGGACATGGATTTGGAGTACTAGATGCTCTGTATTCTTGCTTCATCTGTGTTTCGAAAGGCAGTTATGTCAAGGGTTCCATTAGCAACCCCAGTACAACACTGAGCTACTTCTGTTTCTGAACAGAATGCCTTAGCCTGGCGCTGCTTCACGTTTGCCAAAGAACCAGTCCCTGCTTCCCTGAAAGCTGCTCCCTATGCCGACGTGGTGGCTCAGCTGGCAGCTCCTTCCGTGGTCAGCCATGTGATGCCCGCCAGTTACGAAGGGCAGGTAGGCCATGTGGTTGAAGGACTCCCTTAGAGCCATCAGACAAATGCATCTTAAAACAACACTGTGGTTCCGTCTTACCCCAGAAAGAATTGCCATCATCAAGAAACTAAGTAATAACAAATGCTGCAGGGAAAAGGGAATGAATCTTTCTTTGCTGTTGTTCGGAATAGTGTGGCACTTCCTCAAAAAACTAAAACTAGAAATTCCATTCATCCCACCTATTCCTCTTCTAGGTGCCTTCCTAAAAACCATGTATCACAGTGATCCATGCACACCCATGTTTACAGCAACATAGTTCATAATAGCTGAATCTTGAAAGTGGCTCTTACATCTGTCAGTGGATAAGTGGATAAAGATGACATGGTATTTATACATGACGGAGCACCACTTTTCTGTAAAGAAGGATAAATTTGAGACATTTATAGGAAAATGGGTACCCTTTGAAACCATGTTAAGTGAAATAAATCAGACATATAGGTTTAAATATCACATAGTTTCTCTTATATGAAAAACTCAAAGTATAAATAATTTTTAAAGAACAAAATAAAAAAGCATAGGAATCAGGTTGGCAAATCCTTTGCAAATGGGAAGAGGATCCAGAGACTGATGGAAAGTGGAAAGGAGAGAAGAAAGGGAATAAAAAGAATTAATATGTGTTAGGTCCCTGTACCTACCCATTCCGGTAAAGTGTAAACATTATATACTGCAAATATGTGCTAATAAAAAATTTAAAAAGGAAAAACTCACTTAGAATTAACAAGGAAGTTTCCAATTTTTTTTTAACCATTAAGATTTCAGTCTTATTACCAGTGTATATTTAAAAATCTTTTTTTTTTCTTTCATTTTGTAGGATCCAAAATTTTTGATAATTTGGGTTCTTTTCCATAGTCCAAAGAAACTAATTGCTTCTTCAGGTAACATGTTTACCTTTTTTGGGGAATGCTCTATAGCTAAGTAAACTACACATTTGAGTTTATATCTGCCACTAAATGTTTTTTGAGTAATTTGTTGTGAATTCTGTGTTGTGTGGAAGGTGGGACAGTGGCGTGATAATTTGTGTCAAACTAGCCTAAGTGTGGGAAACCCAAGCAAGTGCCCAGAAAACTTGGTCTTTTTGCCTAAGATTCCTTGTGACCCTAAGCAGATTGTGTTGGATTGCTGTTGGCATTTTGGATTAACCAGCTCTTTGCTTTCCAAACTAAAAGACTGAATTTTTGTAGAGATTCTAGATTCAGCAGAAGAGTTTGTGGCGAGAGTCGATATCGAAGTGGATAGCCCGAATCCAACCCCAGCTCTTAGCAGCGTGAGTCTCCGAGCAAGAGCAGGTGTTGCCAGGATCCATGCCCCCAGGGATCTGCAGGTGCCCTCCGTTCTGATGCTGGGGATTTGTGCTTAGGCCGATTACACTGGAAGTGTGACAGCTTTTTAAGTAACATGTCTGTCTTCCCTCTAGACTGTGCATTTGTTGGCCAATGTGAATTCTGCAGCAAAGCAGCCCTTACCTCTGAAAAACGCTGGAAATATTAAAGTTTATTTAGATATAAAGGTGAGAGCTTTTTTCAGAGTGTTGTAAAGCATCTCCCCTCCACTTCTGAGGGCTTCTGGGCTGGTCGCTCTACCACTGCTCTGAGGACTGGGCGGAACAGCATAAGATGGATGCCAGGTGCTCTAATGCTGCAGTCATATGTTTGGAAAATAAGAAACAGGTTCTAGGTTAGCTCCTGAGAAAATGTATATGTCATCTTGTGGCTAGGACAAGTTGGAGAAAAGTGAGCCATGATCCACACACATAGATGTTATTTCTGGGACGCGTGGTGAATGAGAGGGTGGTAATGACCAGGCACTGGGGATGGCGTGGGAAGTAGGTTTGTTGAGGAGGAAGGAGGAAAAAATACCCTTTCCGAGATAGTAAGACAATTGAGACAGTAATAGGAGAAAGGGTCAAGAAGGACGTAAGAAAGGGACTGAGACCAGAGTACCCCAGGGAAACCCCCTGTGTGAGTTGGCCTCTAGTTACGGTTATGTAATTGTTTAGGTCCCAGAACAAGGAAGTCACTTTTCAGTGTATCCAGAGAATCTATTCCTTAAGCCTGGAGAAGAACATGAAGTGATAGTTTCCTTTACGCCAAAGGATCCCAAAGCCTGTGAGGAAAGGTAATATGAAAGTATTTCTGAGACAAATCCGTACCCATCTCTCAAAACAGCACTCACTTCAGTGGGCTTCCTGTCCAACCTGAGTACTAAGTACATATTCTGCTTCACCTGATTCACAGCATAGCTCCACTTAGTCTCTCTCACTTCGCCTCAGTTTTTCTTTTTATTGCTAAAAATATCCTTTTAAGCCAGCTGAATAGAATGAACGAATCAGTATTTTGAGTGTGTTCTAACAATAGTAAATAATAAAACATCACATATGATGCTTCTCAGGAACTCTTTCTTCCTCCCAGGAAGCCTGTAGGTGACCTTGTCATTGGTTAGTGTCAGACTTTTCTGCTTCTTTTCTCCAGGGCTCAGATTATGGCACCCAGGTCATGGTGAGCACCAGTTAGTAAGGATGCCACTGTTGACATTTTGAGCTCACATGCACAGGCATAAAGCAGCCTCCTCTGGTGGCCATGCTGGTTGGCTGCTGGGACCTGCAAAGGAAGGGGAAGAGTCGGCCCATGCCTGGGACACTGCCCTTAACTCACCTGGGCTGGCTGCTTCTGGAAACTTCCCCAACTCTTCCCACGTTCCTCATAAGTAGGCTTCCCATAGTGCTGTGAACATTTCTTGTCACACCACATAGGTATATTGCAACTGCCTCCTTGGTCTGTGTTCATCCTGGGGTACAAGCTCTTAGGGTTGGGACCGTCACTGTGTCTGCAGCCCCTCCATCGCTTGAACCCAGCAGATAGACAGGAAATGGTGGCCTACAGAATTGAATACAGGACATTTGACTTAGGGTTTTTTTTGTTGTTGTTGTTACTAGGATCTTGAAGATATTTGTGCACCCATGTGGCCCTCAGTATGAAGTAGTGTTAAAGGGAGAAGCTGTTTCTTCTGGAAGTCAACCTCTGTCTGCAGAACCTTGCTACTCAGATCTTCCGTCCATTCTGTCCAACAAGCAGTTCCTGGCATGGGGCGGGGTCCCTCTGGGCAGGACGCAGTACGTATGCACATGGTGGCCTGCAGGGCCAAGATTTTGCTCTGATCACCGTTTTCTGTCCTGTGCTAATTGGGGCTGTGTTACTGCTTTTAGTGCTGAGAGAAAGCTATCTTGTGTTTGTTTGATTTTTCTCTCTCAAGTTTTAAGTTTTGAATTAAAAAATTTCCATCTTAAAAATGTGTCTAAGAGACAGGTTTCAGATTTCTTAAGCTCTTTGGCAAATTCTCTGCTGACTACCAGATTTAGGTGAGGAAAGCTTGCCTCTGTGGAGAGGTGGGAGAGCTCAGTCAGGCATCGGATTCTGTGGAGGAGGCTGCAGTCTGGTGGTGAGCACTGGGGTCAGTTCAGGAGTGCAGGGTCTCGGGGCAGGTACCATCCATCACTGGTCAGCGTGAAATGGAGCTCCACTTCATATTTGATTCTAATGAGTATATGTGCAGTACATTAATAGAGTGTCCCTTTACAAAGAGAAAGCTTATGGCTAAGCAATGTACACTTGTACAAACATCAAATTAACAAACACTTCTAATTAACAACCTAAGCATTAAACCTAAATGTTTACTCTTACATTTTGCACTTTTGCATTTGTTCTAAATGTTTTCCTCTAAATGTTTATGTAATATCTGAGAGCTAAGAGACGAAGGAATGTGTGACTGAATCTCTACTGCAGATGTGACGAAATTGCTACTTTTAAATGATAGTTTTTTGTTTTTGTTTTTGTTTTTGTTTTTTGGTACCGGGAATTGAACTCATGACCCTGCGCTTACCAGGCAAGTGCTTGAACCACTAGGCTAAATCCCTGGCCCTAAGATGACAGTTGTGAGCTGGTCGTGATGGCACATGCCTATAATCCCAGCACTTGGGAGGCTGAGGCAGGGAGAATCACTGTGACCTTAAGGCCAGCCTGGGCTACATAGTGAGTTCAAGGCCAGCATGAGCTATATAACAATACCCTGTCTCAAAAAAACTAAATAATTCAAACTATAGTTTGTTGCTGCCAAAGGATTTAAATGCACCTCCTGTCATTGTTGCTCTGCTTAGCCACCTGGACAGCCATCTGTACCTTGTCCTGTTCCCAGGCAGCTTTCAGAAGGACACAGAAGGTGGAAGAGTTAGGTTAGAAATGGGTCTGGGGAGAGATGAGATGGCTGACACCTGCATGACTGCAGTGAACTTCTGCTGTCACTGCAGGGAGAGCCTGAGTGATCCCAGTGTGCAGAAGCTGAGGCCGAATCGGCTCCTGCTTGAGAGAAGTGTGCCTGTGCTTTGTGGGGTGTCCTGCAAGGGTCCTTTTACAGATGCATCTCTGGAATGCAGGAACCTCAAAGCCAACCTAGCAGCACGGACGGCGTCCCATTTCCCAGGACACTGCGGCCTGGTGGAACAGAAACACCGGGGCTCGTCACAGCCATGTGGTTGTTGGAGATCATTTAGGTCACCTAAAAGAATGGATGGAAGCCAGGCATAGTGGGGTGCACCACGTAATCCCAGCCACTTGGGAGGCGAGGCAGGAGGCTTGCAAGTTTGAGGTCAGTCTCGGCAGTTTAGGGGAACTCTGTCTGAAAAAAGAGCTGAGGGTGCAATTCAGTGTAAACCAACATGCAGGGCACCCTGGGTTCAACCCTCAGTGTCACAAAAGAAGACTAAAAAGAAGGAATGCACAAACTGTATGTGTACGAACACTTCTCAGCTAGGGCTTGAAAAAGTCCCAAGTGGTGGTGGTTTGAGGTAGTGACCTGTCTCCAGAAGCTCCTGTGTCGTGGGTCACATGTGTCCTGTGCTATTACAGCCAGTTCTGGTAGAGCCAGGTCACAGTCAGAGACAGGGCTGAGGATGGCACATGCCTCTAGCTCCTGTTGTCCTTAGCCTAGCCAATTGCTCCCCTGCTTCCGTCTCTCTTTGCAGTACCGGGAGTTGAACCCAGGACCTTCGTGCTGAGCTAGATCCTCAGCCCTCTTTTTTTCTCCTTTCACACAGGGTCTCATTAGGTCCTTAAATTGCCCATCCTGGGCTTGAATTTGCAATCCTCCTGTCTTAGCCTTCGAAGTGCTGTGACTACATGCATGAGCCACCACACCTAGCTCTATAGTTCCTTTTTAAAGCTGAAAATGTAGCTCTTTGCCCTTAGCTTGGTAACTCTTGTCTTAAAAACCACATTTCTTTACATATAAAAGCTAAATAAAAATGAAAGCTTTACGAAATGTTTCTTCAGGTAAATCTTTCTAGTCAGTGTGCCTGGGGAGGGTTTTCCCAGGGGTTCTCCTAGCCAAAGGCCTCAGCCTTTCACAAGGAGGACAAGGCGTAGAACACAGCTTAAGTGATGAGTGGCTGACTTTCACATTTGTAGTGAAATAAGATCTGCTCATGTGCTCTGCATTCTTAAATGTGGAGAGGATTTGTACCGTTCTCACCCCCAACTGCTGCAGTTGCATGTCCTCTCTGCTGTCTTGTGCTGTTGTCAGGTGGGGCTGATTCTCTCTTTAAAGATGGCTTAGGGTTAGCCAGGTGAATCATTTAGCTAGGAACCCTCGTTTCCTTGAGAGCAAACCGGGCCACTCACTGTAGCAAGGTGCAGTACTCGCTCAGTGGATTTCCTCACTGAGTTTCACTCACTGATGATTAAGTGGAGAAAAAGGCAGTGTGGTCAACAAATACAGTGAATGTTTAAATTCAAAACATTATTATGGTAAAACATGTTGACATTAATTCTCTTCAAAATACTTGCTTCAAGCACACTTAATCCCATTGTTCTTGCCGCTCTCTGAAGCAGCTCTGGAGTCCTTGTTTGTGAGGGTCTTCAGTTGTGCTGTCCTGGCTGCCTCCATGTCCTCAGTCAGTTCGCAGTGTTTCTCTTTCCTGGTCATGTGGACTTTGGGGAAGAGCCAGAATCATACAGTGCCAGAACTCTGGTGGGTGAGGTGGATGGGGACACAGCATCTTCTTTTCATGAGCTCCCTTTGCATTGGATGGCATCCGGCAGCAGCATCCACTGTATTCTTTATAGCACTTTGTAAGTACACTCATGGAGGGGAACTTCCAGAACTGCTTCAGAAAGTGGCAAGAGTGGTAGCGCCCACCTGTAATCCCAGCACTTTGGGAGAGTGAGTCAGGAAGATCACAAGTTCGAACCCAGCCTGGGCAGCATAATGACTTAGCTAGACTCTGTCTCAAAATAAAAAGAAAAAACAACAACAAAAAGTGGCAAGAATGATGGGACAGATGTGTTCAAAGCAAAGAGGAGTATTTTGAGGGATATTAATGGCAATGAATCTTACTCTAATAATTTCTTAAAAATTCTAATTTTCATACTGCTTGGACAGATACAGATACAAAGGATAAACCCTGTCGGGGAGCTTTAATTTGAGAGAGCTGAGACACGGAAGCGTCTCTGACAGGGCGAGTCTTACCCTTGTATTCCCAGGACCCTGCATTAGGAAATGTAGCCGCTCAGCCTGCTGATGTGGCCTGTGCAGTTAGTTTGTCTCTAGACACTGGTTAGTTTTAAAACTGGCTGTGTGTTTATAACTGTAGCTACATCCATGAAGAAAGCAAACAACGTTTACGTGTGTCATTGTAGGCTTCAGAAGCTGGTTTTGAGAAGTGGCTGTGCCTCTGCAGCCCAGCACTTACGGCTGCTCATCCGGGGGCAGGACCAGGACTGCTTTCAGGTTCGTGATGTGTTCATCCTCCTGTTCTGCCCACCACCAGCTTTGTAAGAGCTTGTGTTAGCAGTGTGCTTTTTGTGCTACTATTAATTGTTTCTGCATTGTAGCTTCAGAACACTTTTGGCTCAGAGGAGCGATTGACCAGTAACTGTGAGGTTACAGTTCGCCCAAAAGAAGACATCGTCATTTCTGTGTTGTTTGCACCTACTCGATTATCTTGTATGTTGGCCAAACTAGAAATCAAACAACTCAGAAATCAGTTACAGCCCGGCGTTAAATTCATGGTAAGGTAGTTTTGTTACCTCTTTTTCTTTTTCTTTTCTTTTCTTTTTTTTTTTTTTAATCCCCCGGCACCGGGGATCGAACTCATGACCTCGCACTTGCCAGGCAGGCACTTATGCCACTGAGCTAAATCCCTGGCCCCGTTACCTGTTTTTCTTCCCATGGAGTTTATGCTATTGTAACTATTGGTTTAATGTTGGCAAATTATATACTCTGCTTTTTATAAGTGTCTAGACCTGAAAACAATTTAAGGAGTGGTTGTCAAATTATAAAGGAGCTGGGCATAGTGGCACATGCCTGTATTTCCAGCACGGGGAGGCTAAAGTAGCAGGATCACCACAAGTTCAAGGCTAGCCAGGGCTGCATAGTAAGACTCTGTCTCAAAAAACCAAAGGAAAAGAAATTACAAAGACACTCAGTGTGGTATCTTGTGACCACCAATGTTTTCTCGTGACTTCCAGTATCAACGCAATTTGAGATTGCCAAAATGTACCCAGGTTTTCAGAAGCACATTTGTGGACAAATTCAGGTAGAGCTGTTTAAGACACTGAATTTCTAAATACAGCTTTTCCACTCAGCAAAAGTACTGTCTTAGTCGATGCATAACCGAATACCACATGCTAGGTACTTTCTAAGTGACAGAAATGTATCCCTCGCAGTTCTGGAGAGCAGGAGTCCAAGAGCATGGTGTTGGCAGGGCGGTGTCTGCTCTGGCAGGGTGGGGACCGCTCTGCTCCACAATGAAGGTGAAGTGCGAGGCACAGCTCTCGGTTGCTGTGTGGATTCACCTCTTTCTTCCTTTCTTTTTTTTTTTTTTTTTTTAACGGCACCAGGGATTGAACTCACGACTTTGTGCTTGCCAGGCAGGCACTTAAGCCACTGAGCTAGATCCCTGGTGGATTCACAGCAAGCTTCCGAGATGCCGCTGTTGTCTCCATTCCACACCTAGGCAGCCAGGCAGAGTCTTGTGTCCACGGACACTTACCTTACACTCAGCCAGGGTGGAAGCCAGGCACAGACTCAGGCAGCCTGCAGATCTCTGCTGATCTGCACTGACCTGCCAGGCAGCCTCTGTGACAGTAGCATGGCCTGCTCTGTGCCGTGCTCTACAGCCATACCTGCCAACCAGCGGTGGTCTCCCCAGGGAGGCATGGTTGGGATCACAATTGAGGAAGAGATGGGCACTGTCGGCATCCCATGGTCGGAGGCAAGGTACTTACTAAATGTGCTGCATGTTGCAGCAGACAGAAACACCGAAATGATACCCAGGGTTTGGAGGCAGGTTGGTTTATGTTGACAGGCACTGATCAGGATCATTCCCAGAATATCAGATCCCAGTCTTAGGTAGTCTAGGACTTTTATATGATGCACAAGCAGGAGGTACCAAGGCAAGACAGAACAGCCTGGCAGTTCTTCTGATTAGCTAGCAGGGTGAGATCATTGGTTACAAGCATAGACTAATGATCATCAGTTCATGAAGCTTGGTACAGTGGTACAATCAGGCATCTTGTATGTTTGGTTATGCTCTTATGGTTACAGGGGTCAAGAAAGTAATTACAAAGCCATGAAACAGTTACAGAGCTAGGCAGTTTCAAAAGAGCAAAGTTTTAAAAAGAACAATTTCTCTTGTACAAGTTTTGTCTTTCATGCAGAGCAAAGGAATCACCCAGCCCCAGACTTCATGGTGGTAAGGATAGGAAGCCCTTTGCTAGAGCAGTCAGTAACTATTGGCATTAGTTGGATTTGTTGTGTTTATTTGTTCTTTTTTCTAAACCTTTTTACTCAATCTGCGATTTCTGGGCTTTAAATATAGAGTTGGTCCTCCATCTCTGCAGGTTCCACATCTACAGAGTCAACCAATGGAAATTTCCCACTAATGGAAAATTCTGGGGGAAAATTGCGTCCATATCAAGCATGTACAGAATTCCTGT
>RJWT010049956.1:0-10908 GCA_004365215.1 Cuniculus paca | reverse complement strand
ATGAGTTATTAGGAAAATAACTACTATAGTAGTAATAACTGCTGTCTGTAACACTAATTATTTTTATAAGTTGCAAAACCCTCTCACATTACCTCATTTGATGAATCATAAAGTTGATTATAGGCACGCTGTTTTCGTTACTTTTTGTTGCTGAGACAAACACCTGACACCAAAATGAAGCAAGGAAAGGTTTATTTAGCTCACAGTTTCTGGAGATTTCAGTCCATAATCAGCTGGCTCCAAGGCAGGGTGGTATGGCACTGGGGCAGCACTTCAAGGCAGCAGCCAGAGCAAAAGAGCAAAGAAGCCTCTTCTCTACCCTCAAATTATACACCAGCCACCCCCTCCACCAAAACCTTCAGGGTGGGTGTAACACTCACAAAATATCCTTGCTTTCCTTTGCACAGGATGAGGATATTTACAAAGTAAGAACCCTGGCTCCCTGCTGAGTCTCTCAGTTAAACTTCTAAACTTCTCAAGTTGACACAATGTATTAACCATAAGACACGCACTGCCTCAGCCAAGCTATCTTAGTTCAAGATGTGATTAGAAGGCCTCGAGTATCTCCTCCATCCATGCTCCTTAAGATATTCTTCATTTATGCGAACATTTCCAGGTGCTCCACTCCCCGGTCTGAATTCTGTGCTGCATTATGTGACCACCTAGTTAAAGCGGCTTCGTGTGACATCCTCATCAGATCATCTTATTCCGTGGTTCTTCCTTAGGTCCAACATTTATCAAAGTGAAAGTGAAAAAGGACAAGCATAATTTTATAATTCACCTAAAAGACCCAAAGAGGTTGGTGAAAAAACAAAACACAGAAGAAATTTATTCTTCAAAAAAGAAAGAAGAAAAAGATGAGGAACAAAATGTTGATGCAAGTAAGTAACTGCAGCTTTGTGGTTATTATGTAAGCAATGTGTCAAACCCATTCCCTAGCAAAAACGCAGGAGCCTCCTTTGCACTTGCAATTTGTTCAGATAATATTTTCGCCAGGCAGGGTCAGGGAAGGTCGAGTGGGAGACCTCAACTCACCCCACCCATAGAATAGGTTCACTGGCTTCTATCACAGAAAAGAATTTCAGATGTGTCGGTCAGAGGCAAAGGCAGGTTTATTGAGTACAATCAAAGAACTGCATACTCAGAAAATGGTTTGTGAGCCCTCAAAAAAGAACCCTCAAATTTCATGGGGTCTAATTAATAGACATTTATTGTACCTTTTATTTCCTAGCACGTAAAGAACGTCATGGTCTGGAGTTGGTGTATTTGTGTGTCTTAGGGGTGTCCTCAAGAGGAATAATCGAAGCTATATATTCCTAGTACGGGTCAGGTTGCCTGTCAGTAGGATATGTCTTTGAAGTTTAGAGAATCAGTGTTTCCTTAAGAGTGGAAGTCTATGAAATTTGTGAATCTACAGTGTCAGAAGAAGAGCAAGTCCAATTTACAGTGAAGGGTATGAGCTCCATTTACAGGTGAAAGGCACAGGGCCAATCTGTCTGTTTGACTCAGGAATTTTGAAGTGAGTGTTATCAAAGGAGCGAGGGAGGCATTGTAACTTTGGGTAACTGTGTCCTGAAGTTACAGTTTTCTTAAAAGTATAATTTAAAAATATTGACTCTCTTTCTCTCTGTCCTAGCATTATTTCTCCTATCTTATCTCAGAGTCTGAGGTATTTTGCAATTCTGATTATACACATTTCCCTAGTGTAGTGTAGAAACACACGACATACATAGCTAATCTCCACTGGGCTGATGAACAGGTTCTGTTGCCTCTAGGCTTCCAGCTCTTGATCCAGTTGCTGTGCAGAGTTTAACCAGGTCAGCTACATTTATGCAGCAACACTTAATTTGCAATGTCTGTCCTATCCTTAATTTTGGTTCATGTGCTTGCACTGAATACTGCCTTCAGGACCCAGGGTCCTCATTCATTGGTTCCTATTGAAATTTACTTGCTTGCCAATATTCATTTCAATGATGTCTTTCTTGCTATGAGTCAGTTCTCTAAAGCACAGATTTTCTAGGTTTCAAGAACAAAAGAAAACCATAAATTTGGCCATGAATGTCATTACCTGCTTAAAGATGGGAGGTAGGAGTAGATCTCTGTTAATTAAACATTATGAAACTTCCTAATAACAATGAAAATATCTGGAAGACACCACTGCTTCCTGTCTAAAGTTGTATAACTTATACATGCAAAAGAATGTGATGAAACATTAAAATACTTTCAAGTCAAATCCAGTTAGTGAGAGGATCAACAGGTAAATTTTTCTTCTAAGTTTAGTTACAGTGACATTATCCAAGCACAGTGTTTGAAAAGTATGAATGCACCCAAGAACTTAGCACGTAAAAGTTTAAATCATGTTTCTTTGTTATAGGTGATATCAAGATATATTGATTACTATAAAATTTTAAAATATAGAAACATTAGCCGGGCATGGTGGTGCATGCCTATAATCCCAGCACTCACGAGGCTGAGGCAGGAGGATCCTTGCAAGTTTGAAACCAGCCTGGGCTACAGAGTAAGCTCAAGGCCAGCCTGAACTGCATAGTGAGACCCTTTCTCAAAAAGACAAGGGCTGGGGATTTGGCTTATGGAGTAAGCACCTGCTTGGCAAGTACAGGGTCATGAACTTGATCCTCAGTACCAAAAAAAAAAAAAAAGCAACAACAACAACAACAACAACAACAAAAAATATACATATATAAACATTTAAAGAAGATAATGGATAAGTCAGATTTGGTTATGCACAACAGAAATACTAGCACTTGAGAGACTGAGGCTGAAGAATAAAGAGTTAGAGGTCACTTCAGGCAACTTAATGACTTCAAGACCAATTTGGAATACATAGTGAGATTCCGTCTCAAAAATTTTAAAAAAAAGAAAAGATAACGATTGTTTATAATTGCACCACCCTGGTGATAACAACTATTTGTAGTGTACTTTCCCATTTACTAAATATTCTTTGAAAACAAGATTTTTTTATTTTAAAATGAAAAAAGAATAAAAACAATGATACAGAATTTTAAACAAAATAATAGATTAACAATGTTAATATATTGCATATTGTTATCTTCAAGTTGCTCAGATCACAAGATATAGGCATAAAAAAATGATCAAAAGATGAAAGCATAAACCATTTTTTTGATGAGCTAACATAGATTAGTAGCATAATTATCATGTATATATATAAAACTTTTCCTTCTGTTCTCCTTCCTCACATCCCAGTTGTTCTTCTTTCCTTTTGAGCAGTTTCTTCCTCTTTCACTTTCACAATATCCATTGTACATTTTGGATCTTATTTAATCTTTCAGTTTTTTACTGTAGGGAGTCAATATGATATTTACACATGTGAATCTGATTTATTTGACTTAGAAGTATGGTCTCAAGTTGCATCTATTCACCTATAAACGCCTCAAGTTTATCCTTTCTGTAGCTGAGCAGTACTCCATTGTATAAAAATGCCACATCTTTTTGAGTCTAACCCAACTTAGCTATTTTGGCTGAAAAATGCCACATCTTTTTTAAACATGCTGTGGTTGATGGGGATTTGGGTTGCTTCCAATATTTAACTGCTATAAATTGTGCTGCTATAAACATGAGTGCAAATATACCACTGTGGCATGATGTTTTCAGTTCTTCTGGAAAATACCAAGAAAGGGAATAGCTGGATTAAATAGGATCTTCAATCCGAATTTTTTGAGGAATCTCCATACTGATTTCCACAGTGGTTGCACCAGTCTATACTCCCATCAACAGTGGAGAAGGATTCCTTTTTCCCCATGCCCATGCCAGCATTGTTATTGGTTGATTTCTTGATGATAGCCATTCTTTCTGGAGTGAGATGGAATCTCAGTATTGTTTTAATTTGCATTTCTCACATGACCTGTAATGTTGAACATTTTTTCATATATTTATTTGCCATTTGTATTTCTTCATCTAAGAAGTGTGTATTCCTCTCGGATGCCCATTTTTGAATTGGGTCTTTGAATTGAAGGGGTCTGATTTTTTTCAATTCTTTATGTATTCTAGATAGAAGTCCTTTGTCTGAGGGACAGTTAGCTAAAATTTTTTCCCGTTCTGTGGGTTGTCTCTTCATTCTGTTGGTGATTTCTCTTGATGTGCAAAACTTTTTAATACAATGAGATCCCAGTTGTTGATTCTGTGAAATACTTCCCATGCAGTTTGGTTTTTGTTTATGAACTCTGCCTACCCCTATGTTTTAAAGATTTCTACCTACTTTGTCTTCCAGAAGATTTAGTGTTTCTGTTTTAATATTTAGATCTTTGATCCAATTTGACTTTACTTTAGTGCATGGTGATAGGCATGGGTGTAGTTTAAGTCTTTGGCATGTGAAAAGTCAATTTGAATACATGAATTTTAATAATTTAATAATATTTCATTAATATACATATGTCATAATGTGCTGAATTATTTTCATGTTTTTACGTATTTAGGTGG
This sequence comes from Cuniculus paca, assembly GCA_004365215.1. Lineage (NCBI taxonomy): Eukaryota > Metazoa > Chordata > Mammalia > Rodentia > Cuniculidae > Cuniculus > Cuniculus paca. The sequence goes on along the minus strand of RJWT010049956.1, from coordinate 6,450 downwards.
TTTCTACTAAAATAAATATTTTATACATATAATAATTTAATCATTTCCTTTTTCCATAGTTAATAGTCAACTGTAGCTCTAATATTAAACATTTTAGTCCCAGATTATCATTTTTAATTTCAACTTTAATTTTCTCTAGTATCTGGTTATAGCAACCTTGGATAGTCATCCTTTTCCTAGTTCCTATTGTACTAGCATGTAACTTCTGGCTTAGAATTTTTTTTCACCTTTAAATTAGATTACTTGTTCTTTTTCTAATGGAACAAAAAATAAAAATGTTTCATAATGAAATGACAAGAGAATAATAGTTAATACTTTGAGTATTGTTATCTTTGTTTTTTTATTTTAAAGAAAAAATGATAAACATAACAATGAAACCAAGTTTCAAAACATGTTAGTATGACAGTTATAATCATCAAAACATTGTGTATTGTTGTCTTTGTAGTAGTTATTCAGAGTACAAGAATAGGCATTATATCTTGTCCAAACAATATTAACACAAAACTTTCTTTTCCAGGAACTAAGAGGAGCTAGCTTAGAGTAGTTACTCAGAGTACAAGATATGGGCATAAAAAATTCTCCAAATGATAGTAGCACAAACCTTTCTTTTCAATGAACTAACAGAAATTATTAGTATACCTGTCTTGTATTTTCTTCCTTTTCCATTCATTTCTTTCCCTTTGCCCCCATTCTAGCTCCTTTTCCCTTTTGAACAATTTCTTCCCATTTCTTAGTATCTATTGTGCATCTTGGATCTTATTTACTCTTTCAGTGTCTCACACCAAGGTGACAATACGATGTTTACACATGTGATTCTGATGTATTTCACGTATCAGTATGGTCTCTAGTTGATTCATTTACCTTTTAAGTCTCAAGTGCATCCTTCTTTATGGCTAAATAGTATTCCATTGTATAAAAAGACCACATCATTTTCATCTATTCTTCAGTTGATGGGCATTTGAGTTGATTCCAAGATTTAAATATTACAAATTGTGTTGCTATAAACTTTGGTGCACATATATCTCTGTGGTATGATGTTTTTAATTCTTCTGGAAAGATACCTACAAGGGAAATAGCTGAGTTAAATGAGACCTCTAATCCTAGCTTTTTGAGGAATCTCAATACTGATTTGCATCAATGTGCACTCCTACAAACAGTGGAGAAGGGTTGCCTTTTCCCCGCAGTCCCACCAGCATTTGTTACTGGTTGATTTCTTGATGATAGCCATTCTTTTAAGAGTGAGATGGAATCTCAGTGTTGTTTTAATTTGATGAGCTGTTGTAATCTGAGAATCAAGCTCCAGCTTCAACTCAAAGAATTTTTTAATTTTTTATTTAATTTTTCATTCACCTTCATTTGCTCCATTTTTCCTTCTGTCACAATATGCAAAAATTTAACTTCCAAATCTCATATCTTCTTTATGAATTTTTTCCATATCAATGCTTTCCATTAAAAGATAAGAAAAGACAGATGATATTAGTTAGATAGATAGATAGATAGATAGATAGATAGATAGATAGATAGATGCCGATCTGAGCTTTGAAGTACTTTTTTCACTTGACTTTCCAAGAAACCGTTGTTGAATCTCAATCATGACTATCCTCTCTTTCAATTCATCTGTCAAATACTTAACGGTTTGATTAAGGAAGCATGTTTTTAAATTCTACAAAGTGCTTTTAAAAATATATTTATATGCTTAAAAATTCAAGTTTTTTCTCCTCCATAATAATTATATTTTTGAGTATGTGTTCTATTTTCTAAGTAATATTCCTTTCTCCACACAGTTCCCTTAAATGACTTATTTCAAGATAATTTTTTTCAAAACCCTGCCAATAGACCCTTTTATTAATAATGTATGAGGATGCCTATTTCCCTGCACCCTGATCAACACTAAGTAAACTTTTAGTGATATATATTTTAAGGCAGCTTTAGATTCCCATAAAATTGACAGAAGGGCAAAGATTTCTCATATATTGCCTGTCCTTACACGTGCATAGCCTTGTCTCACCTGCTATCAAGTTTTATCAGGTATCATACACACCTGAACTCTGATAGCAACATTTAATTTAAAAATGTCTTCTACAGATGTTCACCTAAAGTAAGGTGTCGTTATTCTTCATTGTATCATTCTGTTTAGATGGAACTTTAAGCAGAACAATAGTTCTCAATAAACGAGAATTTGATTTCTTGTTTACTTTTTCTCATAGAGTAATGTATTTGTTACAATTGATGATGAACCTATATGTCATTATCACTAAAAGGCCATAGCTTACATTACGGTTTATACCTAATGTACATCTTCTATGTATTAGTATACTATGACACATATCCACCATTACAGTATTATGTAGAGTTTCATGGCCCTAAAATTTTGTTTTCTGTATCTTCAGTCCTCCTCCTCTCCCATCTCAACTCCTAACAACCATTCACATTTTGAGTGTCAGTAGTTTTACCTTCTCCAGAATGTTGTATACCTGAAATAATACAACTTATGACTTTTTCAAATCGGCTTCCTTCACCTACTAATATGCATTTAACTTTCCACAATTACTTTCTGTTGCTTGGTATTTCATTTATTAACACTGAGTAACATTTGATTGTCTGGATGCACCAGTTTATCCATTCATCTACTGAAAGAGAATTTGGTTGGTTGCAAGTTTGGGTGATTATTAATAAAGGTACTATACTACAAGTATCTATATGTAAGTTTTTGTGTATACAAAAGTTTTTAACTCATTTGGGTAAATAGCAAGAAGACTGTCAAATCGTGGTAAGATCATGTTTTATAAGAATCTCCCACACTAGACTGAATATGATCACACACACCTATAATTCCAGCACTCTGGGAAGCTGAGGCAGTCAGATAATAAATTCAATTCCAGCCTGGACCACTTACTGAGGACTTGTCTCAAAAAAATGTAAAATATTACTTAGAGACACTCTGAGGATGTAGCTCAGTGAGAAGGTCATGGGCTCAATCCTTTGTATGGACAGAAAAGAAAAAGAAATAGAAAAAGAAAAAGAAAGCAAAAAGAAAAAGGAGAAAGAGAGTGAAAGAAAAAGAAGAAAGAAAATAAAAGAATCCAGCAAACTTCCAAAGGGCTGTACCATTTTTCATTTACCCCAGCAAGGAGGAGAGTTTCTGTTGCTCTGTGTCCTCGATTACACTTGATGCTGGCAGTGTTTGAGAATTTCTTCATTCCAGTAGGTGTGTAGTGGCATCTCATTGGGTTGTCATTTTCTTTATAATGTGTGGTGCTTCATATGCCTATTGGCCACTTAGAGATCTTTAGTGATGTAGAAATCTTTGGCTTATTTATTAGTCAAATTGTATATGCTCTCTTATTGTAGAGTTTTAAGAGTTTTTGTATGTTTTGTGTAACAGTCCTTTATCAGTTGTACCCTTTACAAATATTTTTGTTCCACTAATCGTTTGACGTTCCCACTCTAGAAATGGTCTCTTCATGACTTAGGATCATTTAAATCATTATGGTCTCCTTCCTTGTATAATAGAGATGTGAACTGGAAATAACACAGCAGAAAAGAACATTTACAAATTCTTCATATACACTCAAAAATGTGTTTTAATAAATTGTACTTTAAAATTATGTCTGACTGAAATAATTTTAGAATGTGAAAAATTTTAAATGTGGGAATTTAAGAATGTGTTTTATTATGTGGGGAAATTGTGACTGACCTGGTGGTTTTCATTTTTAAAAGTCACATTGATTATCTGCCAAACCAATAATCTGCATATGAATAGACTATTAACCAATGTGTATCTTTTCTGAATTTCAAACTAAAACCTTTAAAACAAAAGTCTCCTGCTTGCATCTTCATAATTCTGCCCTACTTCTGACATCCCCGAGTACATGCATGCTAGAGTCTAAACCAACTAGTTTTAAATTGATTATGATGGCCCAGCTAAGCCCATGAGCCCTAGCCTTCCCAGTAAGTTTTGGATCCATTTCTTTTAAATAAAAATTAAAATGTCCTTGATTTGATTTTGTCTTTTAGAAGTATCTTATGCAGAGAGTAAAGCTGTCAGCAAGTTTGGATCTTTTTCTGCCACCTTAGAAAATGGAATCTGCCTCTCAATAAGTTATTATGGATCAAGTGGAACAGTGCCAGGTGAAATAAATGAAAAAGAAAAGATGTGTGTCCCATGGCCAGAGTCACCGCCCAGCCTCAGTCTACACACTGTCAATAAACTAGTTCTGTTTAATGCCTCTTATAATTCTTTACAGGGTGAAGCTATAAAGAGTGTTTGGTACACACACATATGTGTATATAATATGTTAATATGTGTATATAACATGTTAATATGTGTACATATATCTTTGTTCATATATTGCAAATGAGACTATAGCTTTGGTTTTTAAATGGCATTTGTCATTTATATAATCTTTCATATAATTGCATATACATATAAGATCATATGTGTATATATACACATATATATTCCACTTAACTTTGTTAACTAGCCCATGAAAATAATTCTGTAGGTTAGTGCCAAATAAAGCATGATTTACCAAGAAATCCTTTTGATTTTCTGCAGAATAATATTTTTATGAATTCTGTGATTGTGGAACTGCTCAATGTGCTTCAGGACATTAGTCTTAAAGGAGCTATTCATTGGACATCTTGAAGGATTTCTCTCCTCCACTTTCAATAAATAAATTTTCCAACTGGAAGCCATTTCCTTTCAAACCACAAAATAATATTTCACTTTACCAAGAAGCAATTAGGAAATCTGTGGGTTCCCATGCATTTTAAAGGGATCTAACCACAGCATACTTTTTTAAAAGCATTACAAAATCAAAAGGTAATCCCTATACTGTATAGCCTTGACTGAGTGTTAGTGTAGATCATCGTGATGCAGTTATCTACTTACTCTGTAGCTCTTTTTCTGCAGGAATAGTATTTCCAAGGATCACTGTAACTGGTTTCTTAATATAGTTTCAAGTACCCCTAGCACCAAAACAGGAGATGCTGAAAAGCAGTTAGAAATGTGGATCTGGAACTGAGATGGAAACTTAGGTAAATTTTGGAGCCAATAGCAGGTCAATGGTATTTAGAGCCCCAAGAGTGAGAAAGATCATCTGGATCTAATATTATATGTAAAGATGCTCAGTTTTGGCTGTGTGTCATAATTACATATAGGGTTTTATAAATGCAGCTTCCTGAGTCTCAGTCTCCTGTGAGTTTATTCAGTACATCATGTGGGCCTGACCACATGACTCCAACTGTAATCCCTACAGTTGTTTTTAATTCCATGAATATTTTATGGACTAATAGAGTCAAAACTTGATAAGCTAAAGGGCTGACCAAAAAGGAAGTCAGTAAAGAACATTGAGAAAAAACTGACCAGAGTAGTAAGAGATCTGAAAGTGGTGTCCTGGAACCCAGAAGGAATAGAATTCAAGATGAAAGAGGTCTGGGACTTACCACATAACTCCTCTCATTGGCTCTCAGAATCCCAATAATCCTTTGCAACCTGGAAGAAAACACATCGTATTTGTGTGTACGTGATCTCAATCAGAACTAAGCTATTTCTTTCCTAGCTTTCCTTCTTTATACCATTTCTTGTATTTCTATTTAATATGTCCTTCTATTCTGCTATTTGAGTGTAGATCTTTAGACTATCTTGACTCAATAGAACTTTTACTTTTTTTCATATATAATAAATGAAAGGTTATTTCTCTATCATTGAGAAGTTTATAGTGTAGATGGAAAGGCAAGAACATGTGCCATAATGACAAATTAATCAAGTATATTAAAATATTAATAATCTTTAAAATTTTCTAACTATAATCTTTCTGATTGTCTAATCAATTACGTTACCCCTCAAATACATCCAACTGATAAAACATATTTAGAAAGGTAAAAACTGTTGACAGTTTGTATAAACTTTGAGATGTAAGTGTTAAGAATATTTAATTTACCTGTTTTTCTCTGGTCTATAGATGATAAGGATCCTGATTTGGAGACAGTGTTGAATATCCCTTCAGCACTGACTCCAACTGTAATCCCTACTATAGTGAATGTTCCTCAAGGCAAACCAAAAGGGAAAGCAAAAGTCAAAGAAAAGCCCAAGGAATTCATTAGAGAAGAAGAGCACCCAAAAGAAGAAGAGAAAAAGGTAAATGAACCTTGCCACAAAGTCCCAAACTTTGTTGCTCCCTCAGCATTGACTTTTCAAAAATTATATCAATAGTGTTATCATAGGGAATATATTTTATTTTAAAAATGCATTAGCATTCCCCATAGTGTCAACTTGGAATGCACAGAACTTTCACAAAACTTGAATTCCCACTCCAAGTGACATACTCAAATTGTTCCAGATCATTCATTCAAAAATTTGGAATGGCTAGGTCAACCTTTTCTCCACTGCAGTCCCTGGGTTTTTGTTTCCTACTGTTTGTTATTTTTATTACTTCATGAGCTCTA
>RJWT010049955.1:0-10930 GCA_004365215.1 Cuniculus paca | reverse complement strand
CCTGTACTCACTCTGAGCCAATGACTTGACTCTGAATCCCTAAAAATTGAAGTATTCAGAAAAGAGCATTCATGGAATCACACACCTCACCCCACCTGAGCACTGCACTCATACTCAGCTTTCTTAGCAACACTCCCCTGAGACAACCCCTCTTCTGTGCACCAGTGCACTACTCTCCTGTCTTCTTGATATCACAGTGGCCATTCTTCCTTCTCCCTCCTTTGCAGGATTGGTTATACTTGTTTTTTCCAATTACCTTCCTCTTATTTTCTCAAGAACTCATTCAAATTATGCTTCCACCTTCTCCTCTATTGATACTTTTCTTTTTAAGGTAAGCTTGTACCATTCTAATAGTGCTTAGCCTAAATGTTGCATCTGACATGGTTAATCATTTTTTGTTTTTACATTTATTTCAAGATGCCATGGAAAGGTAGACTCCATGTTACCTTCCATTGCCAGCTCTTCCTCTTCTTCCTGATTTAATTAATGTATGAGCACCCTGGGTCTCAGTTCTCGGTCTTTTCCCCTTCTTTTTAAACTTGTCCCACTGGTGATCTCATTCGTCCTTTCTGTGCTGAGGATATATAACATTATACTATGTCCAGACCCACTTCAAATGGTGGGTCATCTCTACTCAGGTTTTCTAAACCATCTCAAACTCAGCATGGCCAACCTTGGACTGCTTTTTCTCTAAAAAAAAAAACAAAGTTATTCTACCTGTAGATTTACCCAGATCAGTTGTCAGCAACTATGTGTTCGTGTTCTTCAGATCAAAACAAACATTTCCCACTCTCTTCTTTCTCTTACACACTATGCCTTGTCCATCAGGGAAATCCAGGCAGCTCTCCCTTGGGACACGTTTCCAATGTGACCCTCCCTTACTGCTTCTCTACTGCCACCCTCAGCAGAACTTCATTTTTCACTCAGGTTGCTGTACAAGACTCCTCACCATCCTCCCTGCCTCAGCCTTGGGCCCACTTTGGATCTCTTTCAACCCAGCAGCAAAGTGAACACTAGTAAAACCTAAGTCCTGCTATGAGTCCCCCTTCATCTCAGAATAAAAACCAAAATCACAGTTGCCACAGGGACTCTCAAGACTTCCCATTCTCTACCTCTCTGAACGTATTTTCTCCCATTCTTGCATCCCTTTGCTCCAGTCATACTGGTCTCCTTCCTGTTCTTAGAATATTCCAGAATTGCTATTGCTGTCAGATGTATGCACTTGCTGGCCCTTGATGTGGAATGCTGCTACCTCCAATGGCCAGCCTCCTCAGCTCCTCCCACAACTGCCACTCACAGGCTCTCTCATGGGTTCTATTCTAATCTGACCCCTATGTATCCCAGTAGCCCTACACTGAGATTTCCAGCTCTTTATTTTCCTTTGTTCGCACTCCTGTCAACTTTCATGAGTAAGAAGCTGACTTGTCTATTGTGTTTGCCTTTTTTCATATCTCCCCTCTAGACTGTAGTGCCTAGGATACTGTCGTGCTTGTAGCACACTCAGTGAATACTGATGCATATACAAAGTCATACATGAAATCTGTAGCTACCAATTCCAAACACACTATGGTCTCATAGAGGCAGTGTTCCTTTATACTTTTTTAAGTGTGGAGGCGCCATCTGAACATCAGTAAAATTTGAGAACTATTCCTAATATCCTTCCAAATTATGGTTTAGATTTAAAAAGCACTCCCAAAGTCTCCTGTATTCAGAGGTGGAGTTTTTGGAAGGTGACTTGTTCATTGGGATGCAATACTCATCAGTGGATTAGTCTACTGATGAATTCAGACTTGAGTGTGCTGTGAGGAGATAGGGTCCAGTCAGAAGAGGTGGGTCACTGGGAGTGACCTGGAAGGATGTGTTCTTGTCCCCAACTTTCTCTTTCTCCCTCTCCCTCTCGCTCTCCTCCCTGCCACCACGGGTTGAAGAGCTTTCTTCCATCATGCTATTTCTGTCCTTGAGACAGGTCCTTTGTCATGGATTAAACCCTCTGAAACCATGAGCCAACATATGGTTTATGGTCTTCCAAACTCAACCTACTTGGTGAAATATTACTTAGAATTTTATTGTTCTCATCAAACTCAGTTCAATTCAGTTCAGTTTTTCTCTTGGGGTAGGGGAGAGAATAATAATGAAAAACATACTGAGGCACACTGCTGTTATGCCTGAGGTTCCCTGGGCTCGTGGACCTCACAGTTAACACTCAAGATCCAGGAAGCCTCCACAGCCCGGTTTCAGTCCTCTCAGGGTTGAAGTCTGCTCCTTCCTCCACAGCTGTGGCTAGGGAGAAGCCACCCACGGTACAGCACTTCCAAGGGGACACTTCTGTGACATCGGATACACAGATTAAGGAAAAGACAAGACTGGGGGGTGAGGAGAAACAAGGAAAGAGGCTGCAATTACGTAGGCTATTTTTTAAAAAGAAAAATACATGAGAAAATACATGTTGGTGGCTGTTCACAGGTAGAAAAATGTGCATGCACCAGCAATTCCTAACAATTGAGAGCATATGCTTTCACAGATGATTAAGTGATCTTTCACTAAGTTTGATTAATAGAATAATTCAAATGAAGATGGAACAACCAAGCCAAGCTCTGCACCTGAGCTGGTGAGGGCTGAAGCGGTGCAGAAGGGATACTTCCCTTTGAACAGTGTAGTTCCAAAATGGCAAGTCCCTACATCAGTGAGTGTTTGCACACTTAGGTGAGTGATCCAAGCCTGCCTCACTTTCCTCTGCACCTTACTATACTCTTACTGCCAATGGCAGCACCCCCTGCAGACACACAGAACGTTTCTATAGCTACATGCATATGCGCACGCATACACACACACACACACACACACACACATACACATACTCACACAACTTGCATAAATTTCATCTCTTCCAGTGGGAGTAGAGCTCCACTTTAAATTCATCATGGAATCCCAAAAAGGGGGAAAGCAGATACAATGTAAACACTTCAGGTTATCAAAGACACTGGCTCTCAATCAGCACTGAGGCTGGGCCTCAGTGGAGTGATACTTTCTGAAGACAAGTAGGTAATATTTCTTCATCGTTGTGCTCTAAATACATTCTTGGATGTAGAGAAAAATTCCCCTTCAATATAAGAACTGTTCTTAAAGGCAAATGTGAGTGTGTGCATTTTAATTTATAATGTATATTTTTAAAACTCTGCAAACAGCACTACCACACATGTACAAAATCTCACGAGTCAAAAAGTTCAAAAAGCAGAATTTTTCACAGACCCTTCAGTTGACATTTAATCCTCAGGATGACCAACTGCAGCAATACTGATTTACTATTTGAATTATAAAATGAAACAACACCATGGAGTGGACTTACAGGTGCCCAGACTGCCTCCTGCTCTGTCTCTGCTTAGTGTGGGACCTGCCTAGGAAAGTTACTTGTCATCTTGTTGCCTCCTCAGTTTCCCTGTCTGTAAAATGGCTGTAATAGAGGCACCAAACTCATAGGGGTGTTGTGAAAAACAATAAACTATAAGCAGTTTCTTCCTATTTCATAATACCTACTGTACATTTATGTTCTTATTTACATTTTCAGTTTCTCACACCAGGGATATAATGCAATATTTACACATGTGTGTCTGATTTATTTCACTTATGATTAAGATCTCAAGGTCCATCCATTTAGCTATAAATGTCTCAATTTTATCTTTCTTTATGGTTGAGTAATATGCCATTCTATTAAAAAAAAAACACATCTTTTTATCCATTTACTGGTTGGTGGGCACTTGGATTGTTTCCCAGATTTGACTATTGCAAGCTGTGCCACTATAAACACGGGTGAGTATATATCACTGTGGTATGATGTTTTCAATTCTTCTGGAAAAATACCCAGAAGGGGAATAGCTAGGTCAAATGGGACCTGTAGTCCTAGTTTTTTGAGGACTCTCTACACATTGATTTCCACAGTGTTTGCACCAATAGTTAAGAAGGGTTCCCTTTCCCCCACAGTCCCTCCAGCATTTGTTATTGGTTGTTTTCTTGATGATAGCCATGTTTTCTTGGGTGAGATGGAATCTCAGCATTGTTTCAATTTGCATTTCATGAATAACGAGTGATGTTGAACATTCTTCCATGTATTTATTTGCCGTTTGTAATTCTGAAAAATATAAATCTCAGATGCCCATTTTTGGATGGAGTCTTTAAATTTGGAGGGTCTAGGAAAAACTGTTCCAAAGGGAAAGGAAAGTAGGGAGGGGGAAAGAAAAAAGAAGGAAGGGAAAGAAAAAATGAGAAAAGAAGGACAAAATGAAAACCAAGCTTTATGAATGGGGAGAGGAAGAGAATTTGAAAAGAGGGAATGAGAATGGGAAAAAAAAAAGAAGAAACAAGAAATATCATGTAGGGCCGGGGATCTAGCTCAGTGGCCTAAGCGCCTGCCTGGTAAGCACAAGGTTGTGAGTTCAATCCCCGGTGCCGCAAAAAAAAAAAAAAAAAGAAAAGAAAAGAAATATCATGTATAAATACAAATCCTCTGTAATGAATACGGTCATTATGCATACCTAAATTGTATCAATATATTAAATTAAAAAAACTATAAGAGGTAACTTTCTTTTTGTTCCAATATGACCTTAATATTGAATTACTGTTATTGTGCACAGGCATGCCTATGTTCTGATTCTTTCTTAATATGAAGCTCTAATCTAACTCAGTAAGTCAGAATATTCATTAAACAGCACATTCAATTCTGAAATTATTTTTAGTTTACTATTGTAGCAGAGATTGCTGTTTGCCTGCCAAATACCCATTCAACTCTGGTTATTAATAGACTTTAGATTTTATTCCAGGTACAAAGGAATGATACAGCTTAAAGTACCCAGCGTTCTTAGTGCCAGATGTAGCCTAAGTTCTGAGCAAGAGTTATAAAAGGAAGTGCTGCGTAAGACTTCCAAGAAGGTTCCTTCCAACAAATGGCTTCAATAAAAAAGTATGTCCCTGCTGGCTTCCCGTATCCCACTTTGTTGCCATCTATAAAGCAGCTGTTATGGTTGAAGCCTCAGAAACCACTAGGCATTGACCTCAAAAATAGATGCCTTATGCTAGGCTGTGAGAACAGGAAATCAGAAGGACTTTGGGTTCTTTTGACCATGGAGCTGCCATACAACTGGGGAATCAAGGTTAGGTTCATTTTATACGAGAAAAACATGTTTTATCTTGTTTAACCTGCTTATATTGGGGTTTCTTGTTACATGTGGTTGATTCTAATTCTAAAAGTTATATCTGAAGTAGGATTTATTCTTCGATAGATACTACTTTTTACTTCTATATTTTCTCATTTCATTTAGATATTTGCATGTATACCTACTTTAAGCTTATCAGATAATTTGAGTATTCAAATATAGCCAAAATCTCTAGTTAAAGCTAACTTAGAAAACTGATGAGAGTTGTTACACCTCAGGAAATGTTTTCTTTTCTTAATTGTAATGCTATGTAAAAGCAAAACAAAATGAAAATAAAGATGCAACAATGAGATTTCAATTATTTTTGGTTAGTGACAAGATTATTTGAAAAGAAAGTCATATACCATGAAGGCAGATCGTGTAACACAAGTGAGTTGAAAATGCATTTTGAAAACTACTTTTCTATCCTAGTTAGGAAAATGCTGGGTTATCTTATGATTTTATTGTGAAGTTCAATGATAGTCCTTTAAAATTACAATCAAAATTAATATCAAAACCCTCAAAACCAACAAGAATAACTGTCAGCACTGAATATGTACCACAAGGCCTGTATTTGCCCCAAGGTAGGTTTGTGTCCTTAACTTGATGCAATACACAGAACTTTATGGTAATGTATATGTCATAAGGCAGGAGAGGAAAAAGAGAAGGGTTTTATTTTCCAATCAAAGAATGATAAAATGCTACAACTCTTTAAAAATACATAATCATGTTTTCACACAAGACAGTGTTCTACAGTTCAAATTATTTACCTAACACTAAACTCCTCTATTACTCTCTGTGCTTCAGCCTCATCCACAAGATGAACAGAAGGAAAAATGAAAGCACTCAGCTGAGTTAGCATAGGCAAAATGCTTAGAGTAGTGTCTGACGCAGTTAGTCACCATGTTGCCGAACTTTCCATCACTGTAACAATACCTGAGACAATCAGCTTCAGGAGGAACAACTTATTTTGGCTGAGGGCTTCAGATTTTATTGTGATTTTATCGCTGTGGGCCTGTGACAAGACAGACCAGCAGAGTGGGCAGGGCGTGGCACAGCAAAGCTCATCACCTCAATGCAGCCAGAGAGAAAGAGAAAGAGGAGAGGACCAGGGACAAGACACCTTCACACCTCCCATGAACCACTTCCTCCAACTAGCCCCTCCTCCTATAGTTTTTACTACCTTCCAATAGTTCATTCAAGTATCAACCCATCAATTCACTACTCCACTGTTGAGATTAAAACCTTCATCAGTCAATCAATTCTCAAAAGTGTTATCTATGAACACTGCTGTATTGAGGACCCAGTGTTCCTCACATGAGCCTTTGGGGAGCATTTCATTTCCAAACCATAAAGTCACTATTTATAGTCACTATTTGTAGCACATACTCAGCCCCACTTCCACACCTCCAAGTGTACAAGAGGCAGATAATCACAACCGCATTCACATTCCTTATGCAATAACTGGGATAGTTGCATGGAATTTTTTGGCAAGCAGAGATTCTGTCAAATTTGCTCTTTGGTGTATTTTCACATATAGAACAATAGGTAGCACATAGGAGGACTTCATGAAATTACTGTTAAATGAATGAAACTGCTCTCACTATACAAAAAAAGCTCCAGAGGAGCCCAAGGTGACACCTGTTTCTGTTTATTTGTTCCACTCCACTTCACTGGATTACAAACCAATCTTCCTAAAAAATGTGTGTTTGTACCTAAAAATCACATTTAAAGTTTGGGTAGAGAAATTACTTCTGAATTTAGAATCATGTTCATCTATTTCTTTTTGCCGCGTGATGCTTTGCATTGGAAAGGCTCCCAAAGGCGGATCTGTGTGTTAAAAGGTTTGTTCCGCAGCCTGGCACTGCTGGCAGGCAAGGCCTTTTGGAGGTCTCTGTCCCTGGGCTACAGGTTCTTACGGGCGGTTGTGGAACCGTGATCTCTCCTGCTGTCTTTCACTTCCTGACCATGAGCTGAGCGGTTTTGGTCTGTTTCACATTCCTTCTGTGATATGCCACCGTAGGCCCAAAGCAATTGGGCCAATCAATCATAAACTGATATTTCTAAAATCTGTGAGACAAAATACACATCTTCTCTTTATAAGTTGATTATCTCAGGTATTTCTTAGAATGATGGAAAGCTGAACAGCACACTGCGCGTTGTCTGTTTTCTTTTCATATAAGTTACATATTATATCGCCATTCTTATTGGCATAAGATATACTTTATAAAGGCATGCTATTTTAACTAACTTTAACCACACAGTGCAGTGGCGTTAAATACATTTACACTGTTGTATAACTATGGCCTCTGTCCATCTCCAAAATATGCCATCTTTTTTAAAATATGGCTTCTGTGCTATATTTTAAAGTTACATTTGTTAAAAATAGTTCAGGCAAACCCTAACTTGGTTAACTGTACAAATAATAACCGTGTATTTGCTTTGATAATCACCATATGCTAAAGATTCTTCCAGAGCAGTCATCTTATTTGTTAGGTAACACAATTAAAAATGTTTAGATAAGTGACTCTGATTTCACAAGATTAGGACCGTGAGTTTTGATATGCACGTACTGGATACTAATTGACTATGGATCTTATTTTATTACACATTAATAAATACTATTTTAAATTTGAAAGTTTTTATAATAAGGATCAGTGAAGCCTTCTACTTCCACAGACCCAATGCTAAGGCAGCATTGTTCTGGATCACAGTTTGGGGAATTTCAAGATCAACTTAGGAAAAGATAATATACTTTTCAGGACATATTTCTGAACTGTTGACAGTAATAAAGAAAAACTTGATTATATTCCATTTCTGCCTCACTGATACAAGTATAAGAACACTGACAGAACTTGAACATATGCTTTAGGAAATACCCTCCCATAAGGATAAGGGCTCAGGCCCTTGAAAGTTTTTAAATTCAAAGCATTTACCTACTAGTTTCAAACACACTAAGAAAATTTAGGAAAACATCTTGACCAGGAAGAAAGAACCACATGTTATAATATGACATACTATTCCAAGAAGAGACAATTTTAACACCCTGTAGAGAGGGAACTGACCACTATTTATTAGATTTCATGTTTATAAAATAGTCACATAATGAACACATGCAGCACTACAAAAAGAAATTTTAATTCCCTCCTGAGAAGGACACTGCCACCATTTTATTAAATGTCACTTTTCTTCAATAATCACACTTCTGTTTTCCTCCATTATCATGTTAAGGGCTCTGCTAGATGCAACTAAGTGATAAATCCAAGACCAGAAGGACAGGGTCACTTGTTTTTTAAGCAAAATCGTGGTTAATGCATCTCAAGAATTTTGAAACAGAACAGATTTTAACACATCAGGCAATCTACTTAAAAAGAAGAATATCCGTAAAAAGAAGCATCCAATTCACTATTGAGCATGGGCGAAGGATGTAGCTCGGAAGTGGAGCATGTGCTTAGCATGCACCAGGCCCTGGGTTCAACACCCAACAACAATTGATCACTCACTCAATCAATCTATCAATAGAATTGAAGTTGAGAAAACCATGTGGAGCAGTGTAGCAACCTGACACAGCAGAATTGAAACCCAGAGATCCCCTGGAACTAGGAGCTCTCAAGCAGAAACAGTTAATTAAATCACTTATGCTTTTGAAGGTGAACTGAACACCAAGCAGCGATGAAATATCAACACTCAAGTTGTGTCTACCTTACTGTTCATGTTCATGTTCATACCATGGGCAATGAAAAGACTTCACTTTTTCTAATTCTTCACCCTCTGTGTAACCAAAAAGATGGGGAGTGAGCACCTGCTCCCCAAAGGCTATCATCTTTCATCTGTGAATCAGTTTAAAAGAATGTTACACTCTCTGACATAGGAAGTAAATCATTTGATCTAAAGAAAAGGAACACATGTCTATGATACATCTCTTCTAGTACATGTTCTTTTCAATATGTCTCAATGTTCAATTACTTGCTTGAGGTAGTGGATTTATTTTCATACTGACAATAAAGTGCTTAACATGAGTACTTGACAGGTAGGGGTCAGATGAGTGGAAAAAGTAGTAATTGTATCAAAAATAAAGTTATTTTTATATTGTAGTCTGACATAAAGACTTAGACTAGATTAGAGTCCTATGGTTCCTGTGAAAGAGAACAATAGTATAAAGGTGGATGAAATAAATTTTAAATCTATTTAGTGAGCTTTGCCTAGAAAGACATTGATTACTGGAAATAGGTAAATTGTTTTGTTTTTTAATTATACTCTACTATGACATTACTTCCAGCCCACTCACTATTTTCTATAACTTTACTTGTTTGGGTCTCATTATGGCCAACACCAATTTTTTTTTCCTTTTGGCCACTCTCTGGTCTTTAACTCTTAAAGAAGACTGACGTATCACTGAGACTGACATACATCCATCCCACACAAGGAAGTTCAAAAGGAATTTACATTATTAAAGTAATTTGCAGTTTCAGAAAGGGAATAGAAACCATAGTGTTCCTCTAGGGGAAAATGAACATCAATTTGAAATAGAGGAGAGGGGATGCAAATATTCAAACAAAAGGAAAATAAAATGAATACACTGTGTGAAGAGGAGACTGGTAAGGCTAAAGGATGGGTCAATGAGACTGTCTGAGTTAAACGGATCATGTTGGAAAGTACAAAGCAAATAAGAACCTTTCTACAATTTCCCATCCCCAAGGGCCTGGCTAAAAAAAGGTTAACCTAGGGCTAAGCATCTTACTGCATAATCTAATTCTACATTTTAAACGTTGTAGGGTATTATCATTTATCTGTTAAAGTAATTACTACATAGATGACAAGGTCCAATGCCAAACTTTTAGTGGAATAGTTGTAGCCCTAAAATTCATGTTCACCTGAAACCTCTGAATGTCAATTTACTTGGAAACAAACTCTTCACAGATGTAATCCAGTGAAAATGATGTGCAACATAATCCAGTATGAATGATGTCCTTACAAGAGGGAAATCTGGACACAGACACATAGATAGAACACCAGGCAATATCACCATGGTGGCCAAGATTAGAAAGGTGCAGTTGGGAGGTAAGGAGCACCAAAGCTTTCCAGCTGCCACTGGACACTTAACTGGAAAGAGTCAGATGTGGATTCTCTGGAGCCGGCCCAGCCATACCCACCCCCTTGATTTCAAATCTCTATCCCCCAGAATGCTAGAGAATACATTTCTGTTGCTTTAAAGCCACATTGTTTGTGATATTTTGTTATAATGACCCTAGAAAAATCCATGCAGGGAGTATACCATTTTAGAACGATGACTAACCAAAACTATTTTGGCTATGATAAGTAAGAGAGGCTGGAACATAAAAAGAACAGTTAGCAAGATGGTATACTAATTTGGTTTTGGAAAAAATAAGACATAGCCAAACCAGTGATAATGAAATGGTGAAGAAGCATGAATCTAGAGACACTGCAGAGAAAGACCTGACAGCACACAGTGAAAAGAAACCCACCTGACACAAAGGGGAAAGCAATGCTGGATCAGAAGGAGGATACAGGCCCTGGAAGACTGGGGAGGATCAGGAGGAACAAAGGAATTTTCTGGTAAAGGGGAGAAAGGGGAAAACAACTAGCTTGGTTTCAGGTATACTGGTGAAAGTATGACCTTTAACTGTTGTCCTGCCTGAAGATTAAAAATGGAGCATTTTGGTGTTCAGAACCTAGAGAAACAAATTGGGAATTTATAAGCCTTAGAATGCCTGGCAGAAGCT
>RJWT010049954.1:0-10923 GCA_004365215.1 Cuniculus paca | reverse complement strand
ATTTTACCCAGCTATTCCACTTCTGGCTATATTCCCAGAAGAAGTGAAATCATCACACCACAGGGATATATGTGCACCCATGTTTATAGCAGCACAATTTGTAATAGCCAAATCTTGGAAACAATCCAAATGCCCATCAGTTGAAGAATGGATAAAAAAGATGTGGTACTTTTATACAATGGAGTACTACTCAGCTATAAAGAAGGATCACATTGAGGCTTTTATAGGTAAATGGAAACAACATGAGATCATACTCTTAAGTGAAATAAACCAAACTCACATGTGTAAACACCACATCATCTCCCTAGTGTAAGAAACTGAAAGACTCAATAAGATACAAAATTCCCCATAAATATGGGGGAAAGGGTCTGAAGTTCAATGGTGCTTTTATTCTTTGATTTGATTGTTTTAAGTCTCTTTTCTACTATTTGATTGCAATATGTGAGAAGATAGGAACAGCTCTTTTGAAGAAAACAGTGGATATTAAGGTAGCCATTGTTGGTTTTCAGTTGTCTGATTTGAAAGCCTGTAATGCTTTCACTCTTTTGTTTTATCTGATTTTATATTATTTTGTTTTGTTTGAGTTTATTGTGTGTGAATGTACGAACAACAATTTCGAAGAAGGCAAGAGACACTAAGGTAGCCATTGTTAATCTCCTGTTGTTATGTTTTGAAGAACTTTATTGTTGCAGTATTCTGCTCTGAAATGCTATATTGTGTTTGACTCTGTTCTGTTTTGTTTTGTTCTATTCTCTCTTTTTTTTTTTTGCAGCACCAGGGATTGAAATCACGACCTTGAGTTTGCCAGGCAGTCGCTTAGGCTGCTGAGCTAGATCCCTGGCCCTGTTCTATTTTCCTTAAAATTAAAAAAAAAAAAGTGATCTACCATTTCAATGTAATTGCTTTCAAAATTTCAATAACTTTTTCTACAGAAATAGAAAAAAGTCATAACATTATTTTAAAATTTCAGAAGATCTTAATGAATTAAGATCTTGAACCAGTAGATCAAAACTAAAGGCCTCAGATTTCTTCATTTCAAAGTATACTTTGAGCATGTTAATCAAAACAGTATGGGTTTGCAATAAAAATAAACACATAAACCAATAAAACTGAATAGAAACTAAGAAATAGAATTATGCATACAGTCAACCAATTTTCAAAATGTTACCAAAAATACGTAATGATGTAAGTATAATATCTCCAATAAATGATCTTTGGAAAAATTAGACATACACACACAAACCTGAAATTGTATTCTTTTCTTATTCCACACCCAAAAATCAACCCCATACTACAAAGCCTTAGAAAGGAAAATATAAGAAAAGCTTCATGAGGTTGGTCTTGAAAATGATTTTCTGGGTATGAGACCAACAACACAGACAATAAAAGCAAAAACAAATACTTAGAACTAAATTCAACCAAAAGTTTCTGCACAGCAATCAACAAAATGAAAGACAACTCTCGCTGAAGAAGCATATGTTTACAAAACATATAAATGATAATGGGCTATTAAGGACATATTCTAGAAAACAGTATAAAAGTTTTTAAAAAATTAAAAATAAATTAAAATATAATCCACCAATTCTACTTCTGTGTGTGCATATTCTACGGAAATAAAATCAATATTTCAAAGATATAAATGCACTCCCGTGTTTACTGCAGTATTCACAGCAGGCAAGATAGGAAAACAACCTAAATGTCTATTTAGATGAAATGAGTCTTTAAAAAGTGTTACATACTTTTTTTAAAGCTCTCCCTAATTTGCTAGTTTGCTAAGGTTGGGTCAAATTTGCAATCTTAACTGCCTCAGCCTTCCCAGAGAACTGGGAATACAAGTGCACACCATCATACCTGGTGTTATTTATCTTTTATACTCTGATCAACATGTCCCAATTATCCCACAACCCAGCCCCTAATAACCACCATTCTACTTGCAGCTTCTATGAGTTTTTATCAACATGTCCCAATTATCCTACAACCCACCTCCTAGTAACCACCAGTCTACTTTGAGCTTCTATGGGTTGGACATTTTAGATTTGACATATAAGTGAGATCAGTTGTGCAAAGTGTAATTGTTTTTCTGTATCTGCTTTATTTTATTTAGCCTAAAGTCCTTAAGGTTCATGCATGGTGTTCATGCATGGTCGAATATGGAAGAATTTCCTTCTTTAGTGAGACTATGTGATATTCCATTGTACATATATTGCACCTTTGAACAGAATCGTTCCATTTATTAGAATGTGGGGTCTGTTAAAAAGAAGTGTGCCACTGGGGCTGTAACTTTGAAGGCTATAGCTTTCTTCTCCATGTCCTTCCACCATGATGTTTCTGCTTTAGAGTCAGCTGACCATGGACTGAATTCCAGAACCATGAGCCAAAATAAACCCCTCCTTCTTTAAACTGTGGGTATTGTATATGCTGGCCCCAAAACAGGAAAACTGAATAAATGATAAAATGTTTTTAAAAAATCTTGAATCCAATATGATTCTAAAGGACTGTTAATGGCAATCTACATCTTTCAATGTTTTAAGTAAAAACTAAGAGAAATTAGTCTATCAATTTGAGAATAAATATATGTGTGCCCTGATGAGGTTCTTTTCTTCTATAATCACAGGGTATCTAGGGAATGCAAAGTTTAAGAAGGAGGATCACACACCTCAGTGAGAGAAGAGATAACAGTCTTTTAACCCATCAGGAAAGAGACCATGAAATTTGCCTCATCATCCTGTCCTCTAGTAAATTGTTCAAATTTATTGAGGTGTTAAGTGAATCTCTAAGAAACAAAATACTATGCTTTTTACACATGAATGCAAATAATTATCAGAATATCAGTTCCTTGAAAGTCTTATAAATTCAAAGTAAATCCAATCAAGCTTTCAATGTGGCCTCAAAACTTGATAAAATGCAAGATCTTCCTGGTAAAGACAAGGCAGAAGGAAAAGATAGATATTCCTGGTATCCATGGCACATATAAGAAATACATATAATTTCAGATACTTGGGATTTTGGAAAATAACAAAGGTGGCATAGTGGACTACTAGAGGGAAGGAGGGATTCTTCTTATAGGGCATAAGTAGTAGAAATCAACAGATAATTATGCTACATGATTCAGGTTGATCCAAGTCAAGATAGGTTAAGGGTTTAACTACCAAAAGTAAATGTGAAGTTTCTCAATAAAAATATATAAGGATGTATTTTAGAGCTTGCAGTTAGAAAATATATTAAATACAAGATACAAACAGCACCAATGATGAAATAAAACAAACATAAATGTGTCTACTTTATTTAAAACTTATTTATCAAAATACACCTTAAAATGAAAAATAAAAAGTGATAGTATTTATAGTATATTGAATTAACAATATTTGTGGTATAATTACCTTACTTACACCTTAATTGTGTATGACTTTCATGGTATATGAGACATTAAAATGTTTTTAATTTTGCTAGAAAAATATGCTTAAAAATACAAAAATTCAATGTTGGACCATAAAATAAAAAATAACAAGCAAAAAGCTTGAATGACATCTCAGATGAGAAACATCTTCGTGCAAAAAAAAAAAGGTATGCTCAACAAAATTTCCTTTGTTAGATTGATTCCTAAGTATTTCTTTCCATTGTTTTCTTCTTCTTTTTTTTTAATGCTATTGTGAAAGGCATAGTTTCCCTAATTTCTCTCTCCGTGAGTTTGTTATTTGTGTATAGGAAAGTCATTGATTTTTCAGGGTTGACTTTGTATCCAGCTATGCTACTGAATTTGCTTATTAAATCTAAAGTCTTTTGATGGAGTTTCTGCAGTATACTATGTAGACTACAATGTCTTGTGCTAATAATAATTATTTTACTTATTCCTTTTCTATCTTTATTTCTATTTCTTTCTCTTATCTAATTGCTCTGGATAATGTTTCCAAAATTCTATTGAATAGCAGTGGTGATGGTGGACAACCTTGTCTTGTTCCTGATCTTAGATTGAAACCTTACAGCTTTTGTCCATTTAGTATGATGTTGACTGTTGGTTTGTCATAGGTGACTTAAATCAGATTGAGATAAAGACCTTCAATTCCAATTTTCTTTAGGTTTTTGTCTTGAATGGGTGTTGGACTTTATCAAATGCTTTTTCTACATCTATTGAAATGATCATGTGATTTTTGTCATTGACTCTGTTGATATGGTGTCTTATATTTATTGAATTGCATATGTTGAGCCATCATTGTGTCCCTGGGATGACTCCCACTTGGTCATAGGTGTACAATCACCTTGATTAATTACTGCATTCTGTTTGTGAGTATGTTACTGAGGATTTTTGCGCTGATGTTCATTAGAGAGATTGGCCTATATTTCTTTTTTGGTTGGATCTTACTCTGGTTTTGGTACCAGGGTAATACTTGTCTCCAGGAATGCTTTTGGGTGTATTGCTTCCCTTTCAGTTTCATTAAAGAGTTTGAGAAGCAATAGCATTAGATCTCTAACTATCTTATAGAATTGAGCCATGAGTCCATCAGGACATAAGGTTTTCTTTCTTGGTAAGTTTTTATTACATTTTCAATTTCATTATTATTGAGTTATTTATAATTTTTATATCTTCTTGATTCAGATTTGGTAATTCATATGTATGTAGGAATCTGTCTATTTCTTCTGTGTTTTCTATCTTATTACAGGTTCTCGAAGTAGGTATTGATGATCTTCTGGATTCCCAAAGGATCCATTTAAATTTCCAATGAAATGATTTTTTCATTCAGAATTGCATGAATTTGAGTCTTTTTTTCCCTTTTTGATAAGGTTGAATGTTTTTCAAATGGATTTAATCTTTCAAAGAACTGTTTGATTCATTGATTCTTTGTATTGTTTTCTCAGTCTCCATTGCATTAATTTCATCTTTGATCTTTATAGCTTTTTCCCATGTATAAGCATTGAGCTTGGCTTGTTCCTCTTTTACTAGAAGTTTGAGGCTCAACATTAGGTTATTTGAGCTTATTCTGTTGTCCTGATATGAGAATTCACTGCTGTGGATTTCTGTCTTAGGACAGCTTTCATTGCATCCCGTAAGTTCCAATATGTTGTACTAGCATTATCATTTAATTGAGGATACTATTTAATTCTTCTTTAATTTAGTATTTGACCCATTAGTTGTTCAGAAGGATGTTATTTAATCTTCATTTGTTTACAGAATTTTTGTGATTTTTTTTGCTATTGATTTTCAATTTCATTGCAATATGGTCTGCTAATGTGCACGGGATAATTTCATTTCCTGTGCATTAATTTAAGAATGTTCTATGGGCTAGTATACAGTCTATTTTGGAGAACGCCCTATGCACAGCTGATTAGCATGTGTATCCTGATGCTGTTGACCAGAGCGCTGTAGACATCTACTAAGTCCATTTATTCACAGATTTGGTTTAGTTCTGATAGCTCTTTGATTTTTTTTGTCTAGTTCATCTATCTGTTTGTGACAGTGGAGTATTAAGTTACTGCACAATTGTGTCAGTGTTTATTCGATTTTTCATGTCTAAAATATTTGTTTTGTGTATTAGGGTATGTGGGAATTTGGTA
Organism: Cuniculus paca; assembly: GCA_004365215.1. Taxonomy (NCBI): domain Eukaryota; kingdom Metazoa; phylum Chordata; class Mammalia; order Rodentia; family Cuniculidae; genus Cuniculus; species Cuniculus paca. Next base: position 5,373 of record RJWT010049954.1, on the reverse strand, counting down.
TATTTACGATTGCTGTCTCTTCCTCTTGGAGTTTACCTTTAACAAGTGTGTAGTGATCTACTTTGTCTCTTTTGTTCTATCTTGGCTTGAAGTTCACATTGTCTAAAAATAGAATAGCTACCATTGCTTTTTTCTGAGTCCCTGTCATATGGAGTATTGTTTTCTATCCTTTGCCTTTCAGTTTATGGATTTCTTTTTGAGTTAAATATGCTTCTTGTATACTGTTGGATATTGTTTCTTAATGCATTTCACTTATTTATTTTGTTGGTAAATTGAGACCATTTACATTGATGGTTATAAATGATGTGTACTGGATTGTCCTTGTCATATTATTTTCCTGCTGTTGGTTCCCTGTCTTTCTCCTCTTTTTATTTAACTGTCCTGCCTGGTGGCTTCTTTCTATCAATATTATTGGCCTTGTGGTCTTCATTTTATCTTTCTAAAATATCCTTTAGAATATTTCTTAGAGCTGATTTGATGGGCATGAATTTCATGAACACTCAAAATCAATACCATTCATGTTCACAAGTCACAAATTCACTAGCAGAGAAATTAGAGAAATGACACCTTTCACAATAGTGTCAAAAATGAAATAATGATCAATGAAATGAAAGCAGTTCTTTACACTGGAAACTATAGTACTCCAAGAAAAGAGATCAAACCATATGTCAGAAAATAGAAAGACACTACTTGCTCTCAGATAGGAAGAAACAATATAGTGAAAATGGCTATAATCCAAAAATGGTTGTACAGATTTAGTATAATCCCAGTCAAAATACCAGTAACATAACTCACAGAACTAGAGAAAATGTTCCTAAAATTTATTTGGAACCACAAGAGAACTAGAATAGAAAAAACAGTTGTGGGTACAAAGGCAAGGCAAAGGGCATCACAATCTGATTAGAAGATGCAGAAACAACTCCAAACACATTCAGTTAACTTATCATTAATCAAGGGACTAACCACATTACTTGAAGAAAGAGTAATTGGTGTTAAAAAAAACCTGGATTTCACATGCCAAAGATGAAAAATAGACCAGTATCTCTCACCATGCACTAAACTAAGATCAAAACAATTCAAAGGGCTGGGGATGTAGCTCAGTGTTAGAGTGCTTCTCCAGCATGCACAAGGCCTTGAGTTCAATCCTCAGTACCACACACACACACACACACAAAAAAAAAACAAAGATCTAGATATTAAAACAGAAACACTAAGTATTCTGAAAGGGAATAGGTAGAACTATTGAAAACATAGGAGTAGGCCAAAGTTTCATGAACAAACCCCAACTGCATGCGAAATAGTACAAAGAACGAGCAGTTGGGATCTCATTTTGCTGAAAAGTCTTGGCATAACAAAAGAAATTGTCAACAGAGTGAAAAGACATCCCACAGAGTGGGAAAAACTTTAGCTATTTGTCTCTCATACGACTGATATCTAGAGCACAGATAGAACTGAAAAAAAAAAATCAGACTCCTTCCAATGTGAAGACCCAATCCAAAAGTGGGAGAACACATACTTCTTATATTAAGTACAAAAGGCAAATAAATGTATGAAAAACAATCAACATCACTGGTCATTTGAGAGATGCAAATGCAAATAACACTGAGATATCTTCTCAGCCCAGAAAGAATGGTTAGCATTAAGAAATCAACCAATAACACATGCTGGCACATCTGTGAGAAAAGGAACCCTTTTCTACTGTTGGTGGAAGTGTAGAATGCTGCAATCACTGTAGAAATTAGTGTAGAGAGTCCTCAGAAAACTAGGACTAGAGATTCCATTCTACTTAGCTTTCTTCCTTTTGCAATCTTCCCAGAAGAATTAAAAACATCATAACACAGCAATATAAGTGCACCCATGTTTATAGCAGTACAGTTTGTAATAGCTAAACCCAAATGCCCAACAACTGATGAATGAACAAAGAAAATCTTTTTTTATACAATGGAATACTACTTAGTCATAAAGAAGTATAAACTTGAGACATTTCTAGGTAAATGTATGCATCTTAAGACCATAATCTTAAGAGAAATAAATCATTACATGTGTGTAAATATCACATTGTGTCTCTGGTGTGAGAAACAAAGTGTAAGTAAAGGCAAAAATGTACAAGAGATATTGTGAAATAGGACAAAATTATTCAAGAAGGAAGTAGAACAAGGCAGGGAGGAGGGGTAAAAGAAGAGAAAAGAAAAAACGAGAAAAGAAGGATAAAATGAAAATAAAGCTTTGTAATTAAGGAGTGGAAGAGGGGTTGAAGGGAGGAGAAGGGAATGGGAAGAAAAGAGGAATCAAGATATATAGTGTACAGGCACAAATTCCCAATTATGAATGTGATCATCATGTATACCCAAATTATACCAATAAACTTAATTGAAAAAGGGAATAAAAAAAAGCACACAACAATTGAGACCAACCTTTGTCCAACCTTTGAGGAAAATGTTTCTATTGAAACTTTGAAACAAGGCCATGTATACACTAATTTTGTATTAAAATTAACATTGCCATGAGAAAGTAGAAGTAACAGCAAGCCAAGAATTTAACTTTCCTTGGCTCCACAGTATTTAGCACTCATTGGACTGCCTGAAAGAACGAACGGAAAATCTTCTGGGAAAAATAAATGTTCAACCTTTACTTTTCATAGTATGCACAGAATTCATTAACTGAATTTCCTTTGTTGCAGTGATGAAAGAAGCATATTTTCATATTTGGTGTTTTGTTTTGTTTTGTTTTGTTTTTTGAGACAGGATCTCACCATACAGTTTAGGCTGGCCTTGAGCTCACTTTGTAACCCAAGCTGGTCTCAAACTCACAGTGGTCCTCCTGCCTCAGCCTCCCGAATGCTGGGATTACAGCATGTGCGATCATGCCCCTCTTTATATTTGGTCTTTATCAGGACAAGACTGACAAATCCAATTTAGGCATTGGGTATAAGTTTGAAACATTCACCATTTAGGATTATGTTTTATAACATAATTCATCCCTATTTTAAGTGAAATCCATCCCTATTTTAAATGAAGTCCATCCCTATTTTAAGTGAAATGGTAGTTGAATATTATTTAAGAAAAAAATGAGATGAATGCAATGTATTAGTCTGTTTTTCATTACTGTTATGAAAATCCCTGAGACTAGTGATTAAGAAAAAAAACAGAGGCAAATCAAGCTTACAGTTTTGGAGGCTGACAAGTGCTTTCTTAGATGAATCACCTTATGCTGGTGACCCACAGTGGTATTAGCATGTGCAGGAGAAAGAATACATCACAGGACAAGTAGCCAGACAATGACTCTAAGGTTAGGCACAGGTGTTTATAACAACAATCTGCTAGAAGTAACACAGGAGTCCCTAGAAAATGATCTTAATCTCTTTGAGGTCAGCACCTCTGATGAACTAACACAGGGGTTTACCTCTCAAAGGTCTTGTCACCTCTTCATGACACAGAGGCCAAGACTCCAAACATGAACTCCTGAAAGTCACACACCAAAGCATAACAGGTAGTAAGATGCCCCCAGAGAGAATGCTTGAGAAACAAGTAAGGGTGAAGAATCAAATGTTAGAAACCTAGGTTAATGTAAAATGACCAAATCCATTACCATGGTAAAAATAGTAACTGCTGATGACCGTGGCTCAATGAGGGATAAAATACTAGGGTAATAAACATTACAGAAGCATAATACATCCCTAGTGTTGAATGATGTTTTTTGTTGTGTTTTGTTTTTAGGAAATTAACACTAGTGAATATATTGCATATTGTTATTTTCAAAGTAGTTGTTCAGTTTACAAGACTTAGGCATGAAAAAAATGATCAATCAAACAATGAAAACACAAACTGTTCTTTTTGACGAACTAACAGAGATTAGTAGTATAGTTATCTATCTTGCATATATATAATATATACACATATTTATGTATACATATCTATGTATAATTGGATAATGTTTTAACAATTAGAAATTTGTAACTCCCCTTTTACCTTAAGTAGAATAAAATACTAGCATTTATCATTGAATATTGACATGTAGTGTTGTGTATATATATGGGTGTGTATATATATGTTATGTGTGATACATTTTACTCAAACTAAGAAAATATGATTTTGAGTGGCATTTTAGGAGGTGAATAAAATGTCTGGACCTACAACATTTAAAAAAATCGCTCACATTAAGGATCTTTAGTTTGCGATAACATTGAACATTAAATTATCTGAAGTTGTTGATGCCCTTAAAATAGAATAGACTGTGACCAGATATACTTGAAGAACATTCATAATAAGTCATATTACATGCAAGATAATCTATTTTACTGGTATGTATTGATAAGTCTAAGAAATATTACTAGAGTATGAAAATTTTGTTTGTTTTAAAAATTTGGAAACTGTTTACCTGTAAGATGAAATAAGGCAGTGTTAGTTGGTATTTGGACAAGAATTTAATTATTCAGCAGTATTGCTAGAAAAAAGAACGAACAATATAAATTATATGTTCCTCTGTCGCAGAAACTCAAAATTTACTTATCAGTTAAGGCAGTGATGTTATATTCTTTTACTCATAAACTACAACGATTGATTAGAGATCTACATGAAATCTTCAGTGCTGTAAGCACTGTATTTCTTACAGCACAGTAAGGATCTCCATATGGTATCAGAGTAACACAGAGGACTAGCTGCTTATATTATTCTGAGAATGCTTTTATCTAGTTTCTTATTTAAAGAAGCCAGTTCAAAATGGCTCAACTCTGTCTTGCAGGCAGTGTCCATAGGCAGCCTGGTCTATTTGATGTAGCCTGAGAAGAATCATAGCGGACGCTTAGAAATGTGCTTGTGACATCTTTCTCCCTAACATGAGAAGATAATTTTTGACAAATTATAAGTAATGCCTAAATCATGTCCATTTCCAGTATGTCCTAACTCCTCAAAATTTTCCTGCAAAGGAGAAGCAATAAAAATGTTCAATTAGTGCAAAAACATTCAACTTTAGCAGAATTAGCACTCAAAAGTTGGGGATATGTAAACTGTTACCATTTTTGAGTGGCTGAAATTTAAAAAGTTATGATCAGTGGGAAGTTTTATACACTGCTGGCTAGATTGAAAATTGGTAAAATTATTTCTTCTATGCTGTTTAATAGACATTCTGAGGATTTTAAAGCTCAGTGTTGACTCCACACATAATAAAATATATTAAAAATAATGCAATGGAAAATGATACATTTATAAGGAGAATGATACATTTATTGTTTGAAGTGAAAATGGGACAAAATCTAAATAGTTATTTATAAATATTAATTAAATTAAAATGGTATCTTCACAGAATTATTTGCAGGTATAATGGCAGTTATAGGGGATGTATTTACTTCATCTTATTTTGTAGACACTGGTAAAT
>RJWT010049953.1:0-10935 GCA_004365215.1 Cuniculus paca | reverse complement strand
CACATTTCCGGTCTTCCCCATGTCTGCTCCTCAGGGCTCCTTCCACTCTGCAGGATTCCGGGGCACTTCTGCAGGGCCATCTGGGCACAGTGTTCCAGGCTTATCCTGCTTGGGGATCCTTCCCTCTCCTGCATTTCTAGAGGACGGCTTTTCCCAGCAGTGACTTTGTTTGGAAGCTCTCTTGTTGTTTGTTTCTGTTTTTCTCCTCCTGTGGCTCTGTACTGGGTCTCTCTCCTGGTTTGTAGCTGTCTATGCTGCCTCCCACCTCCTGTAGGTGGATTCTAACACACACACACACCCTTGTTTGTGTCTTTCCTCTCGCTGCCTTGAGAGTCTTTTCCCCTTTCACCTTAGAGAGCTCAGTTCCACAGGCCTTGGGTGGACCGGGTTAATAGGGACTTTTGATCTTTCCCTTCCTGGGTAGTTGCATCCTCCTCTGAGTTTGGGGAATTTTCGCTTTCCTCACTTTGAGTCATCTTTTTCTCTGTTGGCATTCTTCACCCCTTTTCATTTTTCGCTGTCTTCAAGTTCACTCACGTTTCCTTTCCTTTAGTCTTGCCTTTGCCATTGCCTTTGCCTTTGCCTTTGCCTTTGCCTTTGCCTTTGCCTTTGCCTTTTTTTTTTTCTTGGCAGCACTTATGATTGAAGCTGGGGCTTTCACACCAAGCTATATTGCCGGACTCGCTCTCTGTTTGTTAGTTTGCTTTTGTTTGTTATTTTTGGGCAGGGTCTCTTCAAGTCACTGTGTTGCCGGAGCTAGGCTGGTGCTTCGGACACTCCTGCCTCAGCAACCTCAGCAGCCCCTCAGGTTACCGGCGTGCGCCCCCAAGCCCTGATGCACTTAGGTTCTCAGCTCAGGAGTCGCCGTTCGTGTGGTGCTGCGTGCACAGCCCTGCATACTAAGCAGTTCTCTACCACTCAGCTACATCCCAGCCTTGATTACTTGAAAACTGCTGTTAAGTCTCTGATTAGTGTCGAGTCTGGTTGCTGTGTTCCCAATTCTTGTCATGTTCCTTCAAAGCAGCTGCTGTGAGTCTCTGTCCAGGCTCGGACCACACTGGCTTGCTCGTGAGTGGTTTCTGGTCTGTTCGTGGGGCTTGGACAGTCAGGCAAGGTCGCAGTCTCCTGAAAGTGCCTGTGGATGCAAAGGGCCAGAGGAATTCGTGTTTCCTGTGTCCTTGTAGGCTGCCTGGCTGGGCCGTGCCTGCCGTCCCTACTCTTGCGTGCTCCGTGGTGATCTGGTCCAGAGTGGCTGAGCCTGCTGCTGCCATGTCACCACTGTTCCGAACTAGACTGACCCACAAGCCTCATCTGTCCCAAGCCCCATCTGTTCCAAGCCCATGTTGGGGTGTTGTCAGCAAGACCTGGGGGTCACCCGAGGAGGCCAGCCTGTCCCTCGCCCTGCCCTGGGACTGTGGCCAGCCCAGGAATCTCAGCCACAGTCCCTGGCCTATGTCAGACCTGGGATTCTCCTGGTCCTGAAGATTCATCAGGGACAGACCAGCCCTGGATGCTGTGCCAGGACAGTGAGCCCAACACCGCCAAACCGCACATGCCTCGAACCCCAACCTGCCAGGCCAGCGCAGATCTGACTTGAGCACGTGCCACTCAGGGCTCGAGACCACCACAACCAGCCTTAGGTGACATGGAGGTAAGAGTAGTCCAGCCTACAGGGCTGCCTGCCTTCCCCAGCATGGGATTTCCAGGCTCTGTGTGTGAAGGCTGAGCAAGGGCTAAGGTCATTGGGATTGACCTGGGTTTCCTGAGCCCAGTACTGTGTTCTAATGCAGAGTTCTAAGGCTGTGCCTTGTCCCAACCTCAGCAAATGAAGACTTGCTGCATACCATGCTACTCGAGCTCAGGTGTTATTTATTGTACAGGTTGATCTGACCCACTCATGCCTGAGTCTCAAAGCCATAAGGACCCCTCTGTCTCAGGGTACCCCCGACTCCAGCCATATTGGGCAATGACAGAGGCTGAAATGTGTGTCCAGCTCTGAAACAATGAAGCCCTGTGCTTGCTTTCATGTCTCCCCTCAGTGTTCTGCCACCCAAGTTTGGACCAGGCCCTGTGGAGTTTTTCAGTCTTCTGAGGTCCAGCCAGAATCTCCCATCGAGCTTGCTCAGCCTACAGCATTTCAGGGCTTCTCCAAGTGGCATCTCCAAACCTTTCTCAACTCCTCCCACAAACCAGTTCCATAGACTTCTGAAGCACATGTTCAGGGGATCATAGCCAGGACTGCATTTCTCTGGCACTGATTTTCTATGTTATTCAGCCTTACCATTGCTGGGACCTAGTACCTTCCACCTACAACCTAAGGAGGAAGAGGTTTACTTTAGCTTGTGGTTTCAGAGGATTCAGTCCATGGTAAAATGGCTCCAAGGCAGAAACCTCATGGCTATTACTCTAATGAATAGGTTGAACATTTCCTCCTTTCCCTTTAAGTATGCAAGTGACACATGTGTTTGATCCTTCCATGGTGTCCCAAATGTCTTCTTTATTTTTCTTTATTTCTGTCTAAATAATGTACTTCAAAAGATCTTTCTTCAACTTCTCATGTCCTTTCCGCTACCAGATCTAGTCTGTAGTTGAACTGCTGGCTGAAATTTTTGTCTGACTTATAGAATTCATTTTCAAGATTTCTGATTGCTTGTTTTTCAGAATTTCCATCTCTTTGTTGAATTGCTATTTCACCCTGAATTGTCTCCTAATTTCATTGAAATGTTTATCTGTATTATCTTGGATCTCATTGAGTTTAAATCATTCTGTTGATTTTTTATGATACTTAATCCACTTTGATACTTCTGGTATCTCTTACAAGAGAGTTATATACTTCAGGGAACCTCATATTACCTCATTTTCTTATGTTTTTTCATTGAAATGTGTGTATCTGGTGACATAAATATCTCTATCACTGTTGTGGGATGGCCTCCTTAGTAAACAGCTTCCCCCTAAAGATGTGTCTTCTGGTGTTTTTGTTATGCAACTCTGAGTTTATGTCTGGTTGGTACTGTAGCATCATCTCCTGCAGCTTCTTCGTCTGTGTGAGGAGTTTGCGTGCAGTGCTCGTGGAGACACCATTGTCTCTGCAGGCCACACAACAGCGGGGACACGCGAACCGTTTGGGCAGGTGAGGTGTGAGTAGCAGAGGTGCTATCACTCTGCACTGCGAGTCGTGCCCCTATTGTGTGACACGCATGTCCCTGTGCACTGTTGACACTGCTCCATTACCTGAATAGTTCTCTGGCATCGGCCGCTCCTGGTCTGTGAAAGTGTGAACCGCATGTCTTCTGATTGGATTTCTTTTTACAATTGCATCTCAATATTCTGCCTGTGAGATTCACCCACGTTGTGGCACCAAGCATAAATTTTTTTAACTGGGTAAGGTCCCATTGTGTGAACATGCCACACATGTGGCACAAGTCTGATTATTTTTATTGAAAAATGTCAAAATAATGTAAAGGCTGAGGTGATGTTCGCATCTTTCAAACAGTATTTACATTTGCTTTAAATTTTTCCTGGTGTCAAATCACTTTTATCCAAATAAGATTTTTTAAGATGGTAAATTACTCATCTAAAAATATCTGATTTTATTATGTTTTATGTTTTTAGTTTTACTTTCAAGAACCTTAAATTTAGCACGCGTATGTGGTACGTAATGCTTGCATCCCTGGGTAGAGGTGGCGCACATACAGAGCACATTTTAGTTCCTTTTTCATCCCCTTCCTGACTTCCCCCCACCATCTCTTGCCCCTTCCCATCTGAGAAAGATCTATCTCCACCCTTCCTGTTATCTTTCATTTTGCTCTTTCTTTGTGATCTGGGTTTCTCACAAAGAGAAACGATGGCATATAGAGTTTTCAGAGGCTTCTCTATTGGGATTTTAGGACAAGCATATTTCTAATTTGTGGTTTAGCTCCTTGGAAAACCAGCCCAAAATATGAGTAATAAGTCAGGCACCCCTATCCCGAGTGGAAGTTGATCACTATTTTTTCTTAATAATCCCAGTAATTCACCCAAAGAACTGACTGCCCTGTTCCTTACTTTCCTGTTTTGGAAACTGGGGTGCCTCAAATGTTTGCATAATACCCATCACATTTTCCCCATTCTTCAATGGGATAAAAAGCATTTTAATGAAGTAGTTTCTTATATCCATCCCATAAAATGCAGCAGCATTTCTTTATCTTGTTTTCATACTGTTCAATAATTTTGACTTCTTTTATATTTCCTTACTGTTTCCTAGAAACACTAATCACTCATTCTAGTTTGAAATGAATGAATTGGACGTATTTAGATCTTCATTTATAGATTTTATTCTCCACAAAAAAAACTTTTAGACTATATTTTTAATTCATTTTGATAAAAAAAATTTTTCTACGATACTTTCAATCATTTTATCCTGTTGTACTTCTTACATTTCCAAGCAAATGTTAAAATACCCTTTCATGTTGAAGAAGTCTATCTACACCATTGTGGGCTCTTTTAAACAAATTCTACCAGTTATCTTTACCAGCCAAAGAAAATGCATTGTTAAATTTAATGAGATTCGAGTTTGATTTGAAATTATAAAAAATGAATACAGAAGTTCCAATGCAGAAAATGCAAAGCAGGACAGTGAAGATGAGCCGTGACGGGCCTGGCAGGGCTTCGCAGAGGAAGCAGAGTGACTGCTGGGTAGTCTGGAAGCTGAAAAGCCATGGGTGCCATCAGGATTCTTCAGCAAAGCCACCCTGAGTGCAAGACCAGTTCCCAAAGTCACTTGACACATCAGGCCCCAGAGAAATTTGCTTCAGCTTGAAAATAAGCACAGATACAAATGCATAGATATTTATCAAAAGTCTGTTATCATTAAGTTATATATCAAAAATAACTTTGATATATAAAGTTATTTTCCAATTTTATTCAGCTGGTAGCTTAAAAAGAAAGTAATTTTCAAAAACCACAGTCACAAATCAGTCTCATTGTGTTAGCATAATTATGTTGCATATAATGCAGAACTTAGGGATTTACATAAACATGCAATCAAATACACTTTGGGAGTCTCAGCTGATAAGTGACTACTTTCTTTCACATGCATGAGATATTTCATTTATTTCTTTTCTTTCAGTCTCTGTTTTTCTCTGAATGCTGGTAATGCTAGTATTTTATACCTCACATAGATGTTATGTTATTTAAAGCACACTATGTGGAGTGCTAAATAAATTGACAATCTCACTGCTACTTTTTAGAAAATATTATTTGAATCTAAAGCAAAAAATGATCAGTCTTAGTATACAGAAAATTTATATTTTTAATCAGATACCTCTTGAAATATAATGTGAAGCTACATTATGTATCTAAGCAAATTTGTTGTAATGTAAAAGTGTAGTTAGGAGTATTCATGTCAGATTTTTTTGGTTCTCCAAATAACTATAGAGGCAGAATAATACAGCATGGAAGGAAACATTACCATAAAAATAAGTTATGCTCAAAGAAACCGTGTAAGACAATCTGATGGGTCACAGAAAAACTATCAGAAATTCTGTTAGTATTTGTAAATAACAATCTGAGGCCTCCTGACAAAGGCGTAAAGGAACCTGAACCATTACAGTCCCTCCTTCAGCCCCAAGCACTCTGTGGACACTGCCTCAAAGCTGTGTGCAAATGCCCGGCCACATGCTCCTCCCTCCTGCAGGGCAAGGACACGGAGGGGCAGGGACTCGGAGGCACAGGGCTGAGCTGCGCACACGGCACACCAGTGGTATTCATTTCAGATGCGTACAGTCTCACACTCATGCTCCATGCACATCATTTGAAGGTCTACTTACCTGGATGGTGGAGATTCCAATAAGTTCAGGTGGCTTTTTAACTAAAACACACAATGAATCTAGTCTCATTCTGAATTACTGGATTTCTTCTACTTACAACTACAACCAAGAAAAAACTCCAGAGTTCCCCAGCTTTTCATGCTTTAGATGCTTTCCTCTCCTTATCTACTTTATCTAATTAAAATCTCAAGGATTTATACATGTAACTTCTTAATAATTTTCTCCCTAAACAACAGATAGCCATATTCACCTCCCTTCCTTCTCTTTTTAAATTAGTGTCTGCTTAGTGCCCAGCTAGCTCATGAGACTCTTAAATTAGTGTGTGCGTGCAGTGTATCATAAGCATACTCCTCTGGAGGACTGGAGGACGGTGCATAGACCATGTCATTCTCTTCCCTACCACCCTCTTCCCCATCCTCTTCCTCATCTCCAATAAGTCAGCCTTTTTATTTCCTACCATCTCTCCCATGTTTTATTCTTTATCTATCTTTAGGTTTCTCAAGTAGCAGAAATCATGTGACTTCCCTTTGTACATCTGACTAAGTTAACCCAGCATTGTAGCCTCGAGTTCAATCCGTTTTCCTGCCAAGTTTTACTACAAAGCTCCAGCAACCAAACCAGCATGATCCTGGCACAAAAGTAGATACTCAAGGGAAGACTCAGAAACAACCCAGGAACCTGATTTTTGACAAAGTAGCCAAAAGCACACCCTGGAGAAAAGGCAGCTTCTTTAACAAATGATGCCAGGAGCTGGCTGTCGACCTGCCAACGACTGGAACTGGGTTCATATCTCTCACCCTGTACTGAAGTCAAAGCGAAGTGGGTCAGACTCAGGTGTAAAAACAGAAACACTGAAAATGGTGGAATGTAACTTAGGGGAACACCAGAAGGACTTCTGGGATAGAAGCCAGTAGCCAAGGAAATACTATCAAAAACCAACAAACAGGAACGCTTCTGTCTTGCATCAGCAGACTGAGTTTTCTTTTTGCTGTAACATGATTCTTCCATTTCACATTTCTATACCTCTGTAATTTTTATCTATTGAATCAATATTTTCCAGAAATTTATCTAAACTTCCATTTTTAAAGGATCTTTGACCATAAAAATTCAATCATCATACTGGTCTATCCGTACTTTTTTTTTCCAGTATGAAAACGTCTGACTGATACTAAGGAGGTAGAGTGTTTCTTGCTAGGACGTTCTGCCCTCCTGGGCCCTGGCCTTCCCTGTGCCCTGCATTGGAGGGCTGGTCAGAGAGTGACTGTGGTAGCTGAATACGCTTGTCTGAGATCCGCAGCCTGTGACTCTCCACACCACAGTCATGAGACGGGCACCGTGCTTACCAGGTCTCCCACTCAGTGTGCATCTTTACCTCCTGTCCCTTCACGCTCAAGCTGGGGGTGCTTTTGTGGTGTGCTGAATGTTGCTTTTGTCCATTTCACACTCCTTCCTCTTCCAGTCACCTTGGTCATCCTGCATCACTCTCAGTGGCAGAGTTCTCTGACAATAAACAGGAACAGGATGTCTTAACTGAGACACAGGCCAGCCAGTTCACTCGGAAGCCGTGGTGAAGCTGCTGCCACTTTATGGGTGACTTTTGAGTGTGGGGTCTTGCAAAACTACCTGTATACCAACGTTCCTAGAAATCACTTAGTACCCTGTCTTAAATATATAAGACAAAAAATATAACACATATGACCATATTTTGCATGATTAATTCTCAAAGGACATGGCACGTGGACACTGTAACAATGGTGATGTGAATCTACAGTGTACTGTTCTTTAGTGTCAGAGCTTTCCATAAAACTACACTGTGCCCGGGCTCTGACAGTCAAGTGAATTCATGCCTTTGGGCTCAGATGGGGCAAATATGTCTCAAATATGATTGCCAAGTTCAGTGGTTTTTCACTCTACAAAAAAAGTGAAGTTTCACTATAAATAACTCTTCTCTGAAGCAGCTCATTGTTTTATATGCTTTAAGAGAATGCAAGGCCAAAAATATAAACGAAGAATAGAAAGCCAAGCAGCGAGCAAGTTTCCCAAAAGCGTGTTCTTCTTCCTGCTCGTAACTGGGCAGAGCTCTATGCCCACTGCTTGCTGCCAGGCTATTTAAAGTCAGGGCACAGATTTTAGGATGCTGCTGCAGAAATATAAGATGAGCACCATTCGCCTTTTGGAATTTTATGTGTCAGAGAGAGCAAGTGATGGTAGACGTTTATCATGTGTGTGTCACTTGGTCTCTTGGTCACTGCTGCACCCTGCCTTGCAGTGGAACCCAGTACTGTGCCGTGTGCAGAGCGCATCCCTGATGCCTCTGGACTGCAGAGTTCAGCATGTGATCTTTCTGGTTCTGGGCAGTAGAAATCAATTGCGCAGCCTGTACGGTCTGAGTTCTACTCCCACCTGATCCGTGCAAGGTGCCCAGCTGTGCAGAGTTCTGATCTGCAGGGACCACTACAGCCTGATTGAAAATGTGCTACAGACTCGCCCAGCCTGTATTAGGTGCTTGCTTCAAGAGAAGTATTTTTATTTACTTGGAACCCCCAGAAAAATAGAGAAAATGTCAGTAAGCGCTTCAAGTTCTCATAGCAGGAGGAAAGACAAGATGAGATTTGTCACCATGCCTGCAATGAGGAAGCAGACAGAAAACCACAGTTCAAGAATTAGCCATGGAAGTAGAATCTAAAATTAACTCTGAGAAAAATGAACCAATTTTCTTTGCAATTAAATTAGGATTTCAGCACTAATAAAAAGAGGCAGACACTAATTTAGATGTTTTCATAGCTTGAATTTCAAGGAGATTGAGAAGAATGCTGAACATCCTCAAATCAATAGGATCAATTCCCCTGTCTGCCCTTCCTACCAGAGACAGAAATGTGGATAAGAAGATAAACCCAAGTTTATTGGTTTCCAAGTGCACTTTAATAATAGTAATATGAACATAGAACGTGCTGCTCTTAAGAATCCCTCAGAGCTTTTCATGAAACTGAACTGTTCCCACATTCTGACAGTCAGGTGAATTCATGTCTTCAGGCTCAGATGGGGCAAATATATTTAAATACAGCTCTTTCCTGTGGAAAACAGCTGCTCTGTGATGTCGAATCGCGCGCCTGAGGTACATGTGTCCAGTGCTGAGCTTTTAATGGAATCACCCCATGCAAAATAAACTTTGATTAATTACTACTTCTATGTGATCTGCCTCCTAATCCTCAAAAGTTACATATTTTTTATTTTTGTAGATTTTTTACTCTGTGCTTTTGCTGTCTCCTAAATTTTACCATCCTTTCTTTGAGTTTACTCCCCATCCCTTGCAGCATTTAAATTAAATATCTTAAACATAGTCAAATACTCGTTTAATGTAATACCTAATCTTTCTCCTCAAAAATCCAAAAAGTCATATTATTTCATGATTCCTCTTAATACTTTATGGATGAGAAATGCAGACAAATGTTTGTGCTGGGTGAATCATAGACTATAAATCTGTACACTCTAATATTTACTAGAAGTTTCACAATATCTTTTAGAAATTGGTATATATTTGTTTTTTAAAGACTTATGAATTCTGTTGACTATGTAGAAATCTACCCATCCTGAAGAGCTTTCAGTAATAACAAGTCCTATATTAACAAAAATGCTCTTTCTAAGCAGCATAACAAAGAATTCCAAGAAAAAGAGAAAGCATAAACTCTTATGTAATAAGTCTTCTGATTTTGGTAGAGAATATTTTTCACTAATATACTTATTTAATGTGGACATGTCTATTTTCATTTAACATTTCCCTTAGAAAAGAGAATTGCTATCATGTAAATCAAGGCAACGTCCACTTTGCCCAGCAAAATCTTAGCACCAGATTATGTAGAAGTCAACAGGAATTTGGGGGATATAATTAATCTAATATTAATTATATGTTTTCTCTGCCTAATGCTAAGTAAATTAAAGTCCCAGGATAACTACAACTCAGGTGGAGCCCTTGGAATCCCCAGGTCTTGGAAAGGTGAAATAGCGAATTGGGCCAAGGACAGAGTTACTCTGTGAATGCACTCTGGATCCCAGTTTCACACTGAACTGCAAGGCATGATTCTAGCACTAGAAGAAGGGAGGTGTTAGACTGAGCCAGACGATATAGCTAGTATTCTACCATTTTGCACTTAGAAGATTTCATGTTGGGACCTCATCTTAGCTTTATATATTTTTTGGAAACATTTTAAAGGGACATGGAACCAACACAAAGCATAATCTCTCCAGGTAATCAGGGTGATCAGAAGTGATGAGAATTTATATTACATACTTGAATTACAGAATAGCAAATTTATCAGGCAGAACAGAATTGGGGCTATTAGAATAGCAAAAAGAAATACACATTTTTTAGCAGCGTGGCAGTGGCTGCTCCAGACCCTGCTTGGGTCAGGGGCGAGCACAGCAAACTCCACCTAGCTGTGCACCTTGGGACCAGATGACCAGACCCATAGAAATCTGTGCCCAGCCCCCATCAGCCACGGACGTTCGGGGAGTCCCTGGGGTCCTCCCTGCACCCTGCCTGTTTGCCTGGGGCGGCCCAGCAGCAGCCCAGCGGCGGCTGCTCTGAGCCCAGCTTGAGTTGAGTGTGCGACCAGCGAGTTCTGCCTGGCCATGCGGCTTGGAACTTCACCAAGAGACCAGTAGGAGTTTCTGTCCATCCCCCAGTGGCCATGGACATTTGGGGTATCCCTGGGGTGCTGCCTGCGCCCCGCCCATTCACCCAGAGCGGCCCAGCAATGGCTGCTCTGGGCCTGGCTTGGGTTGGGAGTGCAGCCAGCGAATTCCACCTAGCCATTCAGCTTGGGATTTCACCAGGAGCCCAGTGGGGGTTTCTGTCTGTCCTCCATTGGCCTGGGCCATTCGGGGCATCTCTGAGGTCCTCCCTAGGCCCCACTCATTCACCCAGAGAGGCCTGGCAGCTGCTTCTCTGGGCCTCACTTGCTTTGGGGGTGTGCACAGTGAATTCCACCTGGCTGTGCAGCTTGGGACCTTGCCAACAGACAGGTAGGAGTCTGCACCCCTTCACCATTGGCACAGGAAGTTCGGAGCTTCCTTGGCATCCTGCCTAGGCTCCACCTAGACACCGCCCAGCAACAGAACAGCCACAGTG
>RJWT010049952.1:0-10937 GCA_004365215.1 Cuniculus paca | reverse complement strand
CATTTGGAAGCCAAACTAGAGAACAAAGCTTTTGTCAGAAAATTCCCCTCACCAAGTAGAAGGATTGACTTGTGAACAACAAAAAGAGTTGTGTGATGATAAGACTAGATCTACAAAAGAAAACAAAATTAGCGTAGTAATTTTCTGTTTATAGAGTGAAAAGAAAACCCACAAATTGGGAAAAAATTTTAGTCAACTGCCCTTCAGACA
Source organism: Cuniculus paca (assembly GCA_004365215.1). Taxonomy (NCBI): domain Eukaryota; kingdom Metazoa; phylum Chordata; class Mammalia; order Rodentia; family Cuniculidae; genus Cuniculus; species Cuniculus paca. The sequence goes on along the minus strand of RJWT010049952.1, from coordinate 10,727 downwards.
AAGGTCTTCTATCCAGAACATATAAAGAATTAAAAAATATCAGGCCCTCAAAATTCAAAGACCCAATCCAGAAATGGGCATCTGAGATGAAAACACACTTCTCAGCTAAACAAATACGAATGGCAAATAAATACATGAAAAAATGTTCAGGATCATTGCTCATTAGAGAAATGCAAATTAAAACAACTCTGAGATTTCATCTCACTCCAGAAAGAATGGCCAGGATCAAGAAAACCACCAACAATAAATGCTGGAGAGGCTGTGGGGAAAAAGGAACCCTTCTCCACAGTTGGTGGGAGTGCAGACTGGTGCAACCACTGTGGAGGTCAGTCTGGAGGTTTCTCAAAAAGCTAGGACTGGAAGTCCCATTTGACCTAGCTATTCCACTTCTGGGCATACTCCCAGAAGAAGTGAAATCATCTTACCACAGTGATGTATGTGCACCTATGTTTATGGCAGCACAATTTGTAATAGCCAAATCTTGGAAACAACCCAAATGCCCATCAGTTGAGGAATGGTTAAAGAAGATGTGGTACTTTTATACAATGGAGTACTATTCAGCTATAAAAAATGATAACATGGAGGCTTTTATAGGTAAATGGATGCAACTTGAGACCATACTCATAAGTGAAATAAACCAAACACACATGTGTAAACACCGCATTGCCTCCCTAGTGTAAGAAACTGAAATACTCAATAAGATACAAAATTCCTGATAAATATGGAGAAACGGTTCTGAAATCCAATGGTGCTTTTATTCTTGGATTTGATTGGTTTAAGACGCTTTCCTATATTTGAAATCAATAAGTGGGAAAATAGGAACAGCTCTTTTGAAAAATGAGACACTATAGTAGCCATTACTCATTTCTTGTTATCCAACTTGAAGACCTGTAATGCTATTCTCTTTTATCTGGTTTTAGACTACTTTGTTTTGTTTGAGTTTATTGTCTGTAAATGTAAGAACAACCATTTTGAAGAAAGCAAGAGACACTAGGGTAACCATTGTTAATCTCCTGTTGTTATGTCTTGAAAACCTGTATAGCTTGCAGTGTTCTGCTTTGAAATGCTATATTATGTTTGACTCTATTCTGTTTTATTTTGCTTTTTTCATTGTTTTGTTTTGTTTTGTCCTATTTTCTTTAAAATAAAAAAAATTTTCTGTTTATATCCTAATTCCATACTGAAATCTTCACAATTCATTTGACAGACTGAATTGCATTGTTAATGAATATCAGTCAGTTATTCCTGAATGTGTGTTGAGGTTACTGTAATATTTGGACTGTGTTGCAGAAAATATATGTTAAGTGATATTCAAGTAGAAGTATCTCCCATTCTATCTGCTTTATGTTGAAAGTGTTTTACTTTTATATTTCTAGTCTATGGCCTATTTCTACACTTGATCTTAGCCAAAAGGCCAACAAGCATTATCTATGTCTTAATTCTAATTTTATTCTTATTCACTGAAAAAATTGGGTAATTACAAAGCAAAATTTATTTTGAAATTTATTTATTTTGTGTGTAGCATATGCTGTCACCTGTAGCTACATTTAAAAATATACACTGGAATGCACAGTTGAGTGAAATGATGCTTCCAAAAAGTATAAAAACAGATTGAAAGTATAGAAATAAGAAATTATCCCTAGGTTATGATAGATGTATTTTCTTTTTAAAAAGTTCCCTGGAGGAGAAAAAGAATGAACAGAGAAGCCTTTATCATTCAGAATTCAGAGAGAGATTTATAAGGGTGAGGGGAAAGCATTTGGGTCCCAGCTGGGCGTAAAATAGGAGAAGAGTTGCTGAGCTGCTTGTAGCCAAAGGAAACATGGTATTTGCTTTTATGGATCTACATTTACATGTTCAGAGGACTGCATAAGCCAAAGTTCTAGCAAGAAATCCAGGGCACACTCAACGCAGGTTAATTCTACAGGGTTTATGAAAGGGGACTGTCAATGAAGTTGTACAAAGATGGGAAGAAATTGGATAGTAATACTATATAGGACAGTGCTAATAATAAATAGCTGATACCACCACAGGTCCAAAGGACCCAAAGGCAAAGGTGCTTACCAAACCATAACGAGAAGGCCCCCAGAGGGAACATAGCATAACAAGCCTGAGACGACCCTACAGAACAGGACCATGGGAAATAAAGACCATAACCTTTCCCTCCTTTTCGTTATGGTCACATGATGTAGTTCAACATCCCTGCATCCCAGGAAGCCAGAGAACTAGGAGACTCATTGGTTTAGTTTGAGCATATCAGCTTCCTGTCTGTTGCAAAGAACAGATGGAGAGGAACGGAGTGGATCTGAAAGTGCAAATGGAAGAAATCAGACCCACATGCTATGTTAGAACAAAGCTTTTAAAAATTCTTATGGTCCAATGGAGGGACACTGTTAACACAACAAAATGAAGTGGGAACATAAAAGGGAAAAGCAGCAGAGTCCATTGTACAACTCTGACCCAGCTTTTTTACAGTGGGCCTCCTTCCCCAATACTTCACCCACTGTGTGTCCTTATGGGACAGTTTGTGGTCTCCTTGTTTTTAAACCACAGTAAGTGTTTATGGAACAAATTAAAGACTACAGTAGACTTCTACATTTGTGAAGAGCAGCTTTGGGTCAAAAATTTTCTTTAAAATAGGTAATACAAAGTTGATGGAACACTTAATTCCAGCCTTCAAGATCCTCAAAGATCCTTACAGAATGAAAGAAGAAAAAAAGACATTTTAAACCATGTACAAATGGACCTATTAAACAAGCCTGGAGCAGACAGGCAATGGTAAGGAAAAAGAGGACTGAGACCCATCTCTTTAAACACATTATGTCTATTAAATCATTTTAGCTCCTACTACACCTGTGATACACGTCCTATTACCTTCCCCATTTTATTATGAGAAAACAAAGACAGAGGGAATGTAACATGTCCAAGGTCACACCATATGGTGTAGGGGTGGTATTTGAGCTAGATAGTATAACTCTAGTCCCATTACAATGCCCTTTCACCCAGTTTCTATCTGTGAAAGTAGAAAAGAAAAAGAGTGGGAAGTGAAGTGTTATGGTTTGTATATAGATGGCCCTCCCAAGCCTCATGTAGTCATGGAAGTGGCTAAATCTAGCATTTGTGATTGACCCATTGTCTGTTGCTAGGATTGGTGGTGTGGGTTCTGCACCCACCCAGGGGTGGAGCTGACATACAATGCAAGGTCAGAATGGGAGCATGTTTTTCCTCTTTGGCACAGTTTGCTCTTGCCTCTTGCAGTCACTATGAATGGCTAACCCTCAGCCATGCCACCCTGCCTTGGAGCCAGCTGAGTATGGACTGAAATCTCCAGAAACTGTAAGCTAAATAAACCTTTCCTTGCTTCACTTTGGGTGTCAGGTATTTTGCCCCAGCAAGGAGAGAAAAGTAACCAAGACAGAATTTGGTACCAGTAGTGGGGTCATTGCTGTGACTGTACGTGACCATGTGGAAGAGCCTTTGGGAATGGCTTGTGGGAAGAGTTTGGAAAGGTTCAGAGATGTTTCCTGTATGCAAAGAGCTTGAACAGCTTAGGCTGTTCTGCATGGGAGATTCTGTTCAGAGCTCAGGACATCAGGAGGCTGATATAAACCCTGCTGGTAAAGACCAGGCTCAGGAGGTTTCTGCTGGAAAGGAGGACTGCATTTATTATGGTTAATACATTGTGTCAACTTGAGAAGTTTGGAAGTTTAACTGAGAGACTCAGCAGGGAGCCAGGGCTCTTACTTTGTAAATATCCTCATCCTGTGCAAAGAAGGGCAAGGACATTTGGTGAGTGCTGCACCCACCCTGCAGGGCATGGCTTGTGTACAATTTAAGGGTAGAGACGAGGCTTGCCTTTGCTCTTTTGCTATGGCTGCTGCCTTGAAGTGCTGCCCAAGTGCATGCCATCCTGCCTTGGAGCCAGCTGATTATGGACCAAAATCTCCAGAAACTGTCAGCCAAATAAACCTTTTCTTTCCTAATTTTGGGTGTCAGGTGTTTGTTTCAGCAACGAGAGAAAGTGACCAAAACAGCATTGATTGTTGGACTCCAGACGATGTGTGTTATGGCTTGGCAGAAAGTTTGTCTGCATTCTGCTTGTGTGCAGAGATTTTGCCTGAGACTGAGATTAATGACAGTGCCCTGATTAATCTGGCAAAAGAAATTTCAAGGCAGTCGAATGTTGAGGTGGTGGCATGGCTACTGTCGGCAGCTTTTAGCCAGATTTATGTTGGAAATCAAGAGCAAAGAGCCCAACATGGTGATTTAAAATGTTGTGAATTTGGTTGGAAAGCTGTGGATTGTAAACATAAAGCTGAAACCTGGATTGCTGAGAAGGAACAAAGAAATACAAATGATGGCCTGGAGACATCCCAGGAATCAAAAGGTCTCCACCCTTTGCAGCCTCAAAGTTACAAAAGTGAAAGACTTTGCCCCTGGGAGAAATGTGCAGAGCACCACATTCCAGAATGGCAACAGAGGGCACAGGAGGTTCCAAAATGGCGGTGAAATAGAGAATCTGTTCCTCAGAATCAGGTTCAAAGTGCCCAGAAATGCAGGCACATGACCTCTATGGCCAAGAAAGAGGAAAGCCTGGCTACTGTTCTAGCTGGCAGCAGACCTTGGCAGCATCCACTTGGTGCTGGTTTTAGGAGCGTGGAGAATGCACACGTTCTGAGGTTAAACAGGCTTCCACCCCTATTTCAGAGGGCCCAAGAGGCCGGTAGTGCACCCCTGAGAGGACAATGTATAAAGCTGTGAGTGTGAAGCCTAAGTGGAGATCTCAGAAGTTTGGAAAAGCCAGGAGCATGGATCATCTAAGGAAAGCTGCAAAGATTGAGCAGCATGGGCCTAAGAGAGAAGCTATGGGAACTAAAACCCCCAAAACTATAAGAAATAAACTTCTCCTTCCTTCACTTTGAGTGTCAGATGTTTTGTCTCAACAACAAGAGAAAAGTAACCAAGACATGAAGTATTTTTATGACCATATTAGCTGTCATTTAGGTAGGTGCTACTATGTCCCAGTGTTGTATTTATCACATATGGGATCCTTTTATGCAAAGAGAGCTTTCCAGTGCTAAATAATGAGCTACCTATATTGTAAAGAGGTTGAAATTATAGAGCAATGATTCTCTCAAGTCACATATGAAATTTTTATGAACGTTTTGAACTGGGTACCCTATATCATTACACAGAATGTATAATAACATCGTTGTTTAAAATAGGAACAATGCTAGTAGTAACATAGTAAGACCCCTATGTATTTTATTATATACTTTGTTATCTAACATTTTAACCATCACACTTACTAAGACATTTTATTTTAAACTAATTTATGGATATAAAATTACAAATAATTTAAACTTCATCCTGTAAACAAATGCAGTAGCACCCTGTTACCTAAATCAAGATAATCTGACTGAACGTAGCTTTGTAAAGCCTCTACAATATTTATGATTCCCTAGAAGAAATAAATTGGTCTTTTCATATGTACACTATCTTTCAAATTTCTCTTCGGTACAGTGAGTATAATTTTGCTTACCTCAGCCAAGATTTTATACCAACTATGCATAAAACTTCAGTGTTCAATAATGAGAAACAGCTACTTAATTTAAAACTAGTACCATATTCTCATAAAAACAATAGTTCTTTAAATGAAAGGCTGTTAAAAATGAAAATCAAACAAAAAATCAAACACCTCAAGACAACTTTAAATGTTGGGTATGGATTCTGCTTAAGTTGAAAAAACAATACTTATAAACTAATTACATTATAGCTGTGTTTTATCATTGTTATAGGATAAAATGGAGAATAATAGTGGTTTTTTTCTCCCCTGAGACTGCTTCACTTCCCAGCCCTGAAGAAATTTAGGTACTTAGGAAAACATGTTAGGACCATTACATCTTTCTGATACTATTTCTAAGACGGTGAATTCAATTTTTGGTTGCAAAATTAACCCCTTTCCTGATATACATCAGAAATTCAGCAAGCGAAACCATCGATCAGTCAATCTGAATCCTTGTACAGTTTGAGGTGTGAAAATACTCGAGTGCAGTCCCGTCACTCTTAGTCACTATTTGTTGGTTTGGTATTTGGCTCCAGCTATTAGGCTCAGCATTTTTGCACAGCATATCTCTTGAGTTAGGTGCTTTGGAATTAGCTCCTCTTTCCGTGGTTTCTGCTTACCTACCCTTTACTGAAGATCATGGATAGATCCACCATGGATCCTTGGAGAAGTTAACCTCTCAATACTCATTTCCTTAGCTGTCAAAGTGAAGTTAGAGTTCCTCTTTTAGGGTTGTGAGAAATAAACTGCTGTCACATGTCAACAACAGGATGGATTCTGGGAAATGAGATTTCAAGAATGTCATTGTTATACTTACAATACATGAGATTTAACCACCAACAAGAGATTGTAATGCAATCAGTGATTCATTATCACAAGATAGATGAAGCTGATGCCATTCTTTTACTGGTTTACAGCAAACTTTTATGAGTAGAAGTACATTCTAAAATAATGGTAGAAAATGTATCAAATACCTAAACCAGTAATATAGTCAATTTTCATTTTTAGCTCTTCTGTACTGAACCTAATTGTCTGTGCTATGCTGTCATAGGACTTTCAGTACAGTAGGCTTGTTTACACCTGCATCATCACAAACACGTGAGCAATGTGTTTCACAGAGCAGTATTATAGTGACTATGATACCACTAGGTGATACGAATATTTAACTCTACTTTAATCTTTGGGGACCACTTTCTTGTATGTGATTCATCTTTAACCAAAACTTCAATGTGTTGTATATGACTAATTGATAAATGTGAATAATATGATTATAATAAGTGTAGTTTAACATCCAGGACTTTGCATGAGGAGTAAGTTATTTACATATTATTAGGGAAACTCAATCACTATCCCTATTTTACTGATGAGGAAACTGAAGCTCAAAGAAATTTAGTAACTTACTCAAGGTTATAGGGCTGCTGTGTGGTAGTGTTAGAACTCACATCTCATCCTCCCTAATTCCAAGTCACTAGTTGTACTGACTTGCAATAATCATAGCATCATTTCTACTGAACTCACCTCACAGCCACCCTTCTGTAATCAGTGAAAAGCCTCCTCCCATCAAAAGTGTGGAAATTATCAGAATTCGTATTGGTTATGCATGAATATGCAGCAATTTGTTTTATCTAAATACAAAGGAATATTAGGCTCAATAAGTGTGACTTTAGGAAAAATTCACCGTGAAGACCAACCTTCCATTTTAACAATAACAATGTTCTCATGAGTGTGTTTTTATATTTTTAAAGTGTGTTGGTACATGTCATCTAAGAGCTCTTAACATAGTAAAGATTTTAGTTCTACATTATGATAATTGTACTGGTCAATGTTTTAGTAAATATCAAATGTACAGTTGTATTATTACTATAGCTGTTGAAATTTTGATCTTAGGTGCCTCACATTTGTCTAAGAGCCTGGTGAGTAATCAGAGTGACTTGACCTTTAGCAGTGTAAGACTCAGCAGCGTGTAAATCTTATGACTTGTATAGTTTTTCTGAAAAATTGGACTTTACATTTCATTAATGGAAATCATATGGAAATTTAATGTGGTGGTGAGAGTTCAGGTAGTAGGACCAAGTTTTTCTTGATATCTCAGTGGTATTTGAATACTGTACTTTAAAGTAATCAAGACAACTGTCTTCTGTGGAGATACAGAGGCAGTTAGTCTAGGAACTTTCTGTGTGCTGTACTAAAGTGCGCTTTTGAGTGAAGTCACAAAATGGAGATTCTGGGAAATATTCCCAAAGCTCATGGGCGTTTAATTTTCTCATTGCTTAAACTAAGCTGCTGTTTTCAATCTGTCCACTACATACATTCTGTGGAAGTGCAGTGTTGCAAACATTTAAATTACTTGACAGATATTTTAGCAATATCTTCGAGGATGTCATTAGCATTAAATTGTTATACATCAGTATAGCCTGTGTGCGTTAGTCTGTTCAAACTGCTGTAGCATAGCACCATAGAATGGATCGCTTATAAACACCAAAAATTCATTTGTCACACTTCTAGAGTCTGGAAAGTCTGAGAAGGTGCCTGCATATTTTGTGTGAGCGTATTTCCCTATTCATAGGTGGCCGTCTTTTCACTGTGTCCTGACACAGGGAAGGGCTCTCTGGGGTCTCTAGCACAAGGGCACTAAGCCCATTCAAGAGAACTCCGCTTTTGTGTCTTAATCACCTCCCAAAGACTCTACCTCCTAAAACCAGCATCACTTGGGGAATCGGAATTTCAGCACTTTAATTGTGAGAAGTCACAAATATTCAGACCATGGCATCATCCAAACTAAAGCCCAAAAATGTTTCCCCAGGGCCTCACCCCTCCTCCTCAGAGCCACATTCCTTGGCTCCACGAATGACTCTTGAGCTTCCTCACAGATCTCTGGACCTCCAGTTTCTCCTTCAACAAAGGTGACCCCCATATCTCTGATGGCCCTGTACCTACAACCCGTTTGCAAGAAGCTGCATGAGTCACATAAAACCGAGAAATAAAGGAAGACTTTTATTTGGAAAGACTAGAATGTAGATAAGGGTCTTGTACCTCTCTGCCTATTTTTAAGTATGTGGTCCTCACTGTACCATGATAGTCCTTGAGACTAATTGCCCCACCACCACCACCACCAAAGCCACTCATTTGTGCCTTCGTAGCTATGCACTGTCCTGTGAGCCTTCAAGGACTGGGGTTCTGGGGCAAGTATCAGAGAAAGTGGTGTGCATGTGTGGGATGACCTACGGCACACTTAGCCCTTTGTCTTTCTGGATAATACTGTCATTACTTTCCCAGTGAAATACGTCTCCCAGCTGCAATCCACAGTTACTTCCTTTCATGTGTAAGGATAGGTAGAACTGTAAATAACCTTGTGTGCTAAATAAATTTAACCATCATTCCTTCCCTGCACCCCTTCAGCTCCCCCCCGCCCTGCCCATTATTCTACCAGTGAGGAGCTAACGCTCACATCAAGCCACAGTAGTCATTGGCAGAATATGAATTTAGTTCCTGACTACCATTCTGGGGACCTTTGCAGAACACGATGTGACTTTTAAGGAAATGGACTTTTTCTAATTTTTTAATCTAAATTATCTCTGACATGTGTTCTCTGTAATTAAGTAACATTTGGCTGTTCTTCCATAGCTCTGGAATCGTTAGGAAAAACATTAAAGTTGCCAAAACATATTTGTAAATAGTTATCCTACCATTCTTACAAGTTTTTAAGTTGGCTTGTCACTAAGGCCTTCTGGCAATGCCCAATAATATATTTATGGTAAATAAGTGTGTGTTTGCGTGTGTGTATGTGTGTGTGTATAGCAAGAGACAGAGAAAGAATATAAATGTTTATACTATAGGAAGGAACAATAAGGCAATCCTGACTTTTATAAGCACACAAGAATCAAATGAAAAATGATTAGAATTATTTTTACAAATTCTAGTTTATTATATTAACTAATTGCCGACATGGGGGATTCTGTTCTCTAACATTTAATTATTTTATTTGAGAAAACATGTTCCCTTTGGCTTCATTTGGGCTATAGAATCTATTTGTAATTATGTCTTGTTTACAATGTTTTGACTTTTTTTGGAGTTCGAATATGAGACTATATATTTTGTCTTCATATCATTATGTTGAGAAACTTTATGCTGGGGTTTACAGTAACAATTTTTTCACCAAAAATTTTATAAAAAGAAAATTCCATCCTCTGTGATGCTCATAATATAGGCTAGGTATACTGTTTAATAATTTCAGTATCTACACCATTCAAATGGTTGCAGTTTTTAAAAATTACTTTAGTCTCAATTTGTACTAAAAAGAATTTTAGTCTAATTTTTGAAGACTCTTCAGATACATATGAGGATTTTGAAGTAGCTTAGTGTGAGAATCACAACATTAACTGACCTTAAGCCATATGTGTGCAGGCGAGTCATTCAAAGATACTGCCATAGTAATCTAAAGAGAGTAGTTTTCTGAGTTTAGTTGACTGAACAAATAGGATTTAACATCAGAGTATCATTTAAAAATACATAATGGTTATTTTCAAATAAACTTTTATTGCCATCTATAAAAAGAATTTAACTTCTGATTGGTTAAGTTAGTCATTTTAATGTAGTGTTGTGTGTTATCTAGGATCAGCTTTAGCATTTCATCTTCATTTAGCACGTTTGCTAACAACAACTGTAGCGATGATGGCATTCCCAAGACAGTCTGGAGTTGAAATATCATCCAAATTACACTGGTGCCTGCTGGATACTGTTTCCCCCAGTGCCTGAGTTGGCTTGGAGAATGCATTTGTTCTCTCTTGTCACACTGCATTACAGTGAACAGGATCTGTGTGCAGCCCCAACATGAATGCACCTTCAGAAGACGCTGGCCTGGGTGTTAGCTGCACAGAGGCCCAGATGGCATTGCAGCATGCATGTGCACAGACAATTGCATGAGACAGAAGAGGTGAAGAATTCCAATCAGTGTTGGAAGCCATAGAAAGACCTTGGGCTATGGAGTGGGTAGTCTGAATTAAGACAGGGGTTGACCAGTAGCAACTTGGGCACACTTGAGCAGATTACTTAGTAACTCTGAGTTTCCTTATGGAAAAAATGGAGATCAGAATATGTCCTTCACATCTTTATTATAAGATTTAGAGAACTAGTGTATGTAAAGGTACCTGAAGCAGCTCCT
>RJWT010049951.1:0-10928 GCA_004365215.1 Cuniculus paca | reverse complement strand
TTAGTACCTTATACCAGAGTTTTAGCATTCTGTGGCAGTTTGGGCTTTTTGAGGCAGGGTCTTGCTGTGTAATTTAGGCTGGCCTAGAACGTACTGTGTAGCCCAGGCTGGTCTTGAACTCACTGTGATCTCCATACCTCAGCCTCCCAAAGCTGAGATTGTAGGTATGTGCCACCATGGCTGGCACCAGTCTGGTTTTTAAGGATTGTTGGAATTTGTGCCTTCTTTGCTCTTGAAGGTTGGGAATTCCTAAAGGCAAGAATAGGATTCTATCCACCTTTGTATTTCCTGTGATACTTGTCATAGTTCTCATTTATAGCCATTGCTCAGGATGTATTTATTGAATTGTATGTGGTTCTGACTGTGGCCCCTCAAGAGTATACTACTAATGCATTAGTAGGTCTTAGTTGAGATCACTCAACTAAGGCATCAGAATTGTCATGCTCAATGCATTCTGTGTTAGGAGATAGGGAACCAAAGTATTTTAGAAATAGTTCATTTAAAATGACTAGATTTTTTTTTTTAACATGTGATGCTTCAAGGGAAACTTTTCTCTTTGCATCAGTCTAGGTCCTTTTAGAAGCAGATGCCAAGATGAGATTAATCATGGGAGAAATTTATTAAGTAAAATGCTCAGAAGGAAAAAAGAGGAAGGAGATGGGACTTGTCAGACTGATGCAAATCTGACTCCAAATAAAGGACAGGGGGAAGGAAGGAAGGAATTTTGGGTGGCTTACATTGCAGTACTATAGTAAGGAAAGTTGGCCAAGGGCTCAGGAAGTCTTTGAGTGAAAGTTGCCTCACAGGAATTCCACGTCTCTCAGGAGTAGGCCTGCCTTGGTATGCCTGCCATCCTAGTTGTCACTGACTGGGAGGAGCCCGTTAGAAGCGTGGCCACTGCACAAACACAGTGATGGATTTCCGAGTGCAGCAGCTGGGGGGGCCCTTAGTCAATTATGCTGCCTGTAGTCAGAGCTGAGAGACTTACTCTCCTGGCCAGCCAGAGTCATCTCTGGTTGTGAATTGCCTGGTTTGGCATAATCAAATTGCAGTTTTTTCCACTTAAAGTAGGCAATTTGCTCCCCCCAAATCTCTTATATTAAATATATATATAATATGTAAAATATATAATACATATGTGTGTATTATATGACTTAAGGTAAATTCTTAAAAGTCAAAAACTTAATTTGCATTAAAATTAATGGCACACAATTTGCTGCAGTAGCTAATCAAATGAACTTTGTATTTTATATTCAGTGTTTATATAATAAATCTGTTACGCACAAAGCCACAAACAGAACAGTGAGTGAAACAAAAGAAACCAATTCAATGATTCCCAGCCTATTACTGTGTTTACAGAGTAGTGAACCGGTCCATCAGGCAGCTCAGTAGTGAGTGTGCTCCAACCATGAAGATGCCTCCTACGGTGGCTTTGCTTTCTAGTCTGGACAACTTCAGAGACAAACACAAATCAGTAAATGAAATTCCTTATAAAGTCAGATTCTGGTAATCTCCCACCTGGGTTAGAGATTGTGATTTACATGGGAGAAAAGCAGTAATTTAAAGTTTTGCTTTTATGGATCCTGAATTATTCAGATGTTATTTTAAAAATAGATGCTTAAAAATTATAACTGTAAGATGATTTTGAAAGCCTCTTTAATGCTACTTTCATGATAATTTTTACTGGTTTTATTTTATTCACAAAGTCATTGGAGCATTTATTGTAGGGCAAGCATTATTGATATAAAATTAAAAAGTAACCAGGTGTGGTGGTGTATGCCTGTAGTCCCAGCACTTGAGGGTCTGAGGCAGGAGGGTTGTGAGCTTCAGGCCAGTGTGGGTTACATAGCAATACCCCATCTTAAACTAACTTGGGCTACATAGCAATACCTTATCTTAAATTAACTAACTAAATAAAAATTTTAAAAAATTACTGCTTTTATGGAATTCGTATCTGGTAATTAAAAAGATATGCGATCAGTCCCATGTTTTAAAGCAGCTTAACTGCACAAGGGATCAGTTCTACTATACAGAAGGTAGCTTGGTTCAGGGTTAAAAAGAAAGAATAAAACAAAAATTGAGATAAAAACAAGTTGTTTTTAATTAACGTAGTTATTTTGTAACAAATTAATTTAAATTTTAGTTATTTTCTAACTCAAACAATTACTGTATACATAGGACTGAATAATTTGTAATGGAGTACAGTTGCTGATAATTATATGTATAGCCGTTTTGTTTAAATACTTTGGTGGGATTCTGATTTCTGTGCATAAATAACTTTGAATTTTTTATTGTGGTTGTATGTAACATTAAATTTTCCATTCAGCCACTCTAAGTATACAATTTGGAGCTATTCCATTTACAATTATATCATACATAGTATACAACAATTACTACTAGCTATTTCCCAAACCTTTTCATCACCCACAACGGAAACTTTATGCACATTAAGCATTAGTTCTTCACTTCCCTCTCTCCCAGACCTTGGTATCAGTTTGCCTTTTTTAGATACTCATGTAAACAGAATTATCAAACATTTGTCCATTTGTGTGACTTCTTTCACTTAACATAGTATTTTTAAGATTCATCCATGTTGTAGCATGTTCCAGAATTTTATTATTTTTTAAGTATGAATAATGTTCTGTGATGTGTATATACCACATTTTATCAGTTTATCTGTTGGTTGACCTATGGGTACTTCCCACCACTTAGGTGGCTCTAGGGATTAAACTCAGGACTTTTGCATTGAGCTACAACCCAGCCCAATTTTTATTTATTTTTGAGACAGGGTCAGGTAATTATCCGCTTGCCCAGGTTGGACTCAAACTCATGATCGTCTTGCCTTAGCCTCCTAAGGTGCTGAGATTATAGGTGTGCACCCCCATACCCAGCTACTTTTTACCTTTGACTAATGCAAATAATGCTGTAGTGAATACTGACATACAAGTATTGGCTTGAGTCCTGGTTTTCAGGAATTTTGGGTAAGTACTTTAGAATCGTGGGGTCATTTTGGAATTGTGATGGTTAGCTTGTGTTGCCATTTTTTATTCCTATCCACAATATATAGGTCCATTTTTCCATATCCTTGCCAATACTTTGTTTTTCTTTTTTTTTTTTAAATTTCATCCTAGTTGGTATGAAACGGTATCTCATCATGCTTTTGGTTTGTATTTTCCTAGTAACTAATGATGTTTAGACCTGTTTTATCCTTTCATGTAGTCATTGATATTTTGTATATCTTCTTTACAGAAATGTCTGTTCAACTCCATTGCTCAGTTTTTGCTTGGTTACTTACAATTTTTTAAAAAGAAGAACCATATATCATTTTTTGTGGTAGTGGTACTGGGAACTGAACCCAGGGAGTGCTGAGCTACATTCTCAGCTTTTTTTTTCTTTTTGTAGTATTGGGTATTGCAGGGCCTTTTATACTTGAGCTACATCCCAATCCCTTTTTTTATTTTGAAACAGAGTCTCACTAAGTTGCCCAGGCTGGGCTTGAATTTTCTGTCTTCCTGCCTTTATCTCCCAGTGTGGTGGGATTAAGGTGTGCTCCACTATGCCTTGCTTCCAGTTCTTCTTTTAAATTTTGAGACAAGGTCTTGCTGTGTTCCCTAGGCTTGTCTTGAACTGTGATCCTCTTTTCTCCAGCCTCCAGTAGCTGGTGGTATTACAGGTGAGTGCCACCAATCCCAGCTATCCTTATATATTCTTAGTTTTAGACCCTTAGCCAGGTGTGGTGGTACACGCCTATAATCCTAGCACTTGGGAGGATGGCTGTGGCAGGAGGGTTGCTGTGAGTTTGAGGCCAGCCTGGACTACAAAGTGAGACTATGTCTCAAAAACAAAAACAAAAAAACCTTAATCAGTGTAAGATTTGCAAGCATTTTTCCTCAAACTCAATCAGAAGATTGACTTTTTAGTTTCTTGATAATGTCATGTAGTAAACAAACAAAACATTTTTCTTGTTGCTTTCCATATGGCCTAGGCTGGTGTCAAATTCCTAGGCTCAAGTAATCCTGCCTCCGCCATTTGAGTAGCTTGAGACTACTGGTCCACATCATTGCACCCAGCTCAAGTTTTTAATCTTGATGAGATCCAATTTATCAATAGTTTCTTTCACTGCTTCGTATTTGATGTCACAGCTAAACATCCATTGCCAATCTAAGACTGTGCAGATTTACTCTTATGTTTTCTTCTAAGAGGTTTATGGCTTTAGCTCTTACATTTAGGTCATTAATGCATGGTGAGTTAATTTTGTGTTCGGTATGAGTTAGGGAGCCCAACTTCATTTTTTTGAATGTGGACATCCAGTTATCCCAGTACCATTGGTTGAAAAGCCCATTCTTTCTCCACTGAACACACTTGGTGCCTTTGTCACAGATCAGTTGGCCATACATGTATGTGGTGATTTCTGGACTATATCTTCCTCTTTGTTTCTTAGACATTCTATCTAAAGGTTTGTTAGTTTTGTTGTTTTTCTTTAGGGGGTCAACCTTTAGTTTCATTGATTTGGTTTTAATTTTATTTTTGCCCTAATTTTTATTACTCCCTTCTAACTTTGGATTTAGTTTACTCATCTTTTTGTATCACTTGAAGGTGTAAAGTGAGCTATTAATAAAGTTTTTTTTTCCCCTCAGTACTGGGTATTAAACCATCACTGAACCACATCCCCAGCCCTATTTTATTTTTTTATTTGGAGACCAGGTCTTGAAAAGTTACCCTGGAAGGACTTGAATGTGTGAACTTCTTGTCTCAGCCTTGCTCAGTGGTGGGATTACAGGCATGTGCCGCCTTGGAGATCATTTTCTTCTTAAATGCAGACATTTATAGCTATAAATTTCCATTTGAGCATGACTTTTGCTGCCTTCTATAAGTTTTGGTATGTTGTGTTTTCTCCAAATATTGATCTGTAAATATTCACACATTTTCTTTGTGATTTCTTTCATTCTGTGTTTAAGAGTGTGTCATGTAATTTCTACATATTTATTGATTTTTTTCATTTTCTTGACTTCAAATTTCATTATGGTCAGGTGGTCTTTTCAATTTTGTTTTTGTTTTTTGAGAGAGGGTCTCATCATGTAGTTCAGGCTGACCTTGAACTGAGTAGCCTCAGCTAACCTCAAACTTGTGGCAATCCTGCTTCAGTCTTGTGACTGCTGGGATTACAGGTGTGCGCCACCATACCCTGGGATCTTTTTATTGATTTTATTTTGTATTATGGTTTATCATGGAAAATGATGTGTATGAGAAGTATGGATGTTTTATGCTATTGGGTGGAATCTTCTATATATGCCTGTTTAGTTGGTCAGTAATGTCAAAATCTTATATTTCCCTATTGCTCTTCTGTTTAGGTGTTCTACTCCTTTTTGCAGTTGGTGTATTAAAATCTATAGCCATTATAGAAGAATTATTTCTTGCTTTTTTGGTAAACATTTTTATATATTTTGAGACTGTTGTTTGTGCATATGTGTCTATAATGGTTATGTCTCCTGAAGATCCTTTTAAGGACATGTAATGTTATCTCTTGTAAAAAAAAATTAAAAACTTATTTTGTCTGACATTAATAAAGCCACTCTAGCTCTTTTGGTTACTGTTTGCATGTAATATCTTTTTCAGCTCTTTGCTTTAAAAGTTCATTTATATCTTTAGATAAAAAGTGAATATTTTATGGATAACTTATAGTTGGAACATGTATTTTAATCCACTTTGCTAGTCTCTGCCTTTAAGATTAGAGTTTGATCTAATTAACCTTAAAGTAATGACTAAGAAGGAAAAAGTAATGGTATTTTTTTCTGAATGCTTTGTAATTTTTTTGCTCTTTACTTTCTCCAGTATATAGTGCTTTTTTTCCCTTTAAGTTGGTTTATGGATCCCAGTCTCATTTCCTTTTATGCAAATTTTTGAAATCTTTTCCTTATGGCTACATTTTTTTTTAAATTTAATTTTATTTTTTTGGTACTGGGATTGAACTCGCAACCTTGCACTTACTAGGCAAGTGCTTGAACTGCTGGGCTAAATCCCCGGACTATGGCTACATTTAATATCCTAAACTTAAACAATCTAGTTTGAATGGATACTAATTTAACTTCATTAGCCTACAAAAATGGCATTCTTATACAACTCAGTCCGTTTCTCTTTTATGTTTTTGCTATTATAAATTACATATTTATACACAGCTCCCCCAGGATGGGGTTCCAAGATTCCTAGTGGACACCTGAAACTGCGAGTATTACCAAACCCTGTGTATGCTTCTCTTTATATACATACCTATGATTTAGGTACAATAAGAGATTAGCAATAACTAATAAATAATAATACAATTATAACAGTATTCTATAATCAATATTTAGGTGAATGTTAGGGTTTACATCTGGATGTCCCCCTCAAAGCTTCACACATTCATAAGTGGGGCTTTTTCCAAAGTGATTGGACCATGGGGAGGTTATGGTTAAACATGCTGTTAGGAGATGGGGCCAAAGAGATAAGTTAGTGGGGCATGACCCCGATAGAATGTATCCCTGCCTCCTCCTGTCTTCACTCTCTGCCCCCCTGGCTGCCATGATATGAGCAGGTTTTCCTCTGCTGTGGCTGTCTGCCCCGTCATGCTGCTGTGGACCCAGCCAACAGTAGACTAGAAATGTGAGCCAAAGTAAACCTCTCCTTTAAGTTGTGGGTGTTGGGTGTTGTGTCTCAGCAGTGAGAAAGTGACTAAGGCAGGGAATGTGATCTGTCTCAAATTACTCTTATTTTATTGACTCTTCTAGTGATGATGTGAAGTAGCACAATACCTATGTGATGAGGAGAGTGAACACTGTAGACATCACTGTAGTCATTATTAAGTGATTAAGAGATGGGCAGTGTGTATACTATGGATACGCTGAAGAAGGGGATCACTCATGTTCTGGGTGGGATAGTCTGAAGTTGTATTGTAATTTAAAATACACGTAGTTGGGATTATAGACGTGCATCACCATGTCCAACGAACATTCTGAAAAGTACGTAAGAAAAAAAAAGTCTGGCATCATGGCCACTCATATAATTCCAATACTAGGAAGACTGAGGCAGAATTGTAAATGAGGCCAACCTTGCCACCTTAGCAAGATCCTGTTCCAAAAGAGAATTACAAATGGCTAGAAATGTAACTCAGTGGCAGATCACTTCCTTAACATGTTCAAGACCCTGGGTTTAATCCCCAGCACTGGAAAAAAAACTGTAAACTGAAATCTTTTCACACTTAAAAAGTTATTTTATTTTTATTTAGGTAATATACTAGGTAATATACTCATGAAATCAAAACCGAAAAGTTACAAACAAGATTCTCTAGTGAAAATCTTTCTACCCCTCTCCTGCATGCTTTTCTTATTCTTGGTAGGGAAAAGGTTTTATACGTTTTTTTTTCTTTTTTTTGTATATTTTTCCAGAGATTTTTCTATGGTAGTTATGCGTGTGTGTTTGGTACATCCTGTTTTGCACTTTGTTCCTCCACCTCCTTTTCATTATATTTTGGAAAGCATAATAGTTAAAACTCTGTTTTCTATGTTTCATGATATCATTTCAGTATACTGTAATTTATTTAATAGTCTCCTAGTGAGAAATGTTCTGATCTTTTTCTGTTGTCAGCCCTGTTACAGTGAAAGGTTATAAATATGCTTTATCATGTGTATGAAACAGTATTTTTCTTGGCTATTTTCTAATTGCATTATTTGCTTTTTTACTATTGACTTGAGAGTAGATTATGTATTTTAGATATTAGATTTTTTGGGGGAGGTTATATGATTTTGGAAATATTATCTCTTACTGTGTAGCTTGTCTTCATTCTCTTACTGGGGTCTTTCACAGAACGAAAGTTTAATCTTGATAAAGTCCATTTGATAAGTTTTTTCATAGGTTGAACTTTTTATCAAGTCTGAGACCTCTTTGCTTATCTAGGGAGTCTGAAAATTGCCTTCTGCATTTTTTCCTAGAAGCTTTATAACTTAATCTTTTACATTTAAATCCATGATACTTTGTGAGTTAATTTTTTATAAGGTATAACATAGGTTGAGGTTTTTATTTTTTGAACTATGGATGTTCAGTTGCTCCAGCACCATTTATTTACCAAAAAGACACTCCCTTCTCTATTGAATTGCTTTTGTACTTTTGTCAAAAATTAATTGAGGGGCTGGGGATCTAGCTCAGCGGCCTAAGCGCCTGCCTGGCAGTCACAAGGTCGTGAGTTCAATCCCCAGTGCCGCAAAAAAAAAAAACAAAAAAAATTAATTGAGTATAACTTTTGGGATCTGTGCTGGGTCTTCTGTTCTACTGATGTATGTGTCTATCCTTCTACCAGTGCTACACAGTTTTTATTACTACAGATGCACAATAAGTCTTGAAATTGGGTAGAAAAGGTCCTCCCACATTATTCTTCTTTTAAAAAATGTATTTTAGGTACTGTATTTTTGCCTTTTCATAAAAATTTTGGAATAATCTTGGCAATATGTATCAAAAGATTGATAAGTTAGTTATTGGTAACACTTATGTTAAAACTTTATGTTGATTTTGGGGAGACATCTTTATTATGTTGAGTCTTCCTATCTATGAAGATAGTTTATCACTTTATTTTTTCTCTTAGATGTTTGATTTCTTCGTCAGTTGTCTATTTTCAGTATGCAAGTGCTATATATGTTTTGTTAGATTTGTACATATGTATTTTGTGGGATATTTTTGTATTTTAATTTTCATTGATTGTTTTTTTCCTCATTAAATGGAAGTAGAGTTGATTTTTGTGTTGTGTGACCTTACTGGACTCACGTATTAGTTCTAAGAATGGTTTTGGGTCTTTTTTAGAGAGATTGTTCGGGGTTTTCTATATAGATAAATGTGTTATCTACAAATACTGGCATTTTAATTTCTTCCCTTCAAATACATATGTTATTTCTTTTTCTTTCCTTATTTAATGGCGAGAACTCCCAGCACTGTGTTGCATAAATACAGTGACAGCATTCTTGTCCTTTTTCCCAATGTAAAACAAACACCAATCAATCTTTTGTGGTTAAGTATATGTTAACTGTAGATCTACTGCAGTTGCAGCTTGTGAATATTTCTGTTTTTCTGAGAGTTTTAAAAGTTATGAGTAGATGCTAGGTTTTGCCAGATGGTTTTTTGCATTGGTTGATATATCTTGTGTGCTTTTTTAGCTTTTTAATATGATGTGTTATATCGATTAGTTTTAGAATATTGAACCAGACTTATACCCCTAGAATAAAGTGCTTCATCATGGGGAATAATTCTTTTAGTATATTGCTGAATTCTATTCCCTGATATCTGTTTGAAGTTTTTGTATATATAATAATATATGAGGTTGGTCTGTAGTTTCCTTTTTTGTGTGGCCTTTAGCTTCACATAGTGAGTTTGAGACTTTCAATTCTGTTTGTACAAAAGATTGTGGAAAATTAGCATTAATTCCTTTTTTAAAGTTTGGTAGTATTTGCCATTGAAGTTATCTAGACCTGGAATGTTCTTTTTTGAGTATTCTAAAATTACAAATTAAATTTATTTAATAGTTACAAGACTATTCTCACTTTCATATTGGGTGAGTTGCAGTTGTCCTCACTTCCTTCTTTCCCTGAGTTCATCCCTTCTAAGTCATCAAATTTACATGTATAGAATTGTTCAGAATACCCTGGTGTTACCTTTTGTAGCTGTAGGTTCTGTAGTGATATTCCTGTTAATTACTGATTTATTCCTGGTACTGTGTCTTGTCTTCTCTCTCTCTCTCTGTCTCTGTCTCTGTCTCTGTCTTGCTCGGTCTCTGTCTCGCTCTCTCTCTGTCAGTGTTTCTAGATGTTTGCCAATTGGTTGTCTTTTTAAAGAATGTGAGGTTTTTATTTTTTTTTGTTTTTAATTTAATTTAATTTAATTTTTTTTAAGACAAGGTCTTGCTGTGTAGTTCAGGCTTGCCTTAAACTACATAGCCCAGGCTGGCCTTTGAACGCAAGGTGATCCTCCTGCCTCAGCCTTCCAAGTATTGGGATTAGGCGTGAGCCACCATGCCCAGTCAATTTTATTGATTTCTATCATTTCACTTGCTTTGCTCTTCTCTTTTGGGTGATTGTTGAGGAGAAAACTTAGTGATTTGAGATTTTTCTTTTTTTCTAATAGCTATAAACTTTCTTCTATTTTTCCTTTTTAAATTTCTCTCGATATTTCTTCTTTGACTTATAGATAATTTAGATTTTTTAAAAATGTGTTGATTAATTTCCAGGTATTTAGAAGGTTTTATGTTTGGGCTTCTGGTTCCAAATCCTGTGGTGGAACTGGGGCTATGGATTGCTTATTACCTACCTTGCCTATACCCAGTTCATCCCTTCCCTCACACCTACAAATCTGCTAAATTCCTCAGTTCTATCAGTTTTTTTTTCTCTGTTCTTTGCTGGACACACATTTAAGATTGCTGTGTCTTTATAGAGGAAGGACTTCTTTTATCGTATCTTCTGTGTACAATAGAATTCTTGCACTGAATTCTACTTTATGTGATATTAATATAGACACTCTTTAGTTCTACTAATGCTTGCATGATACATCTTTTTCCATCTTTAGAATTTGACCTTATATCATTATATTTGAGGTGAATATCTTATAGCTAGCACATAGTTGAGTCATGTTTTGTAATCTCCTCTGTCAATCTGTTTATTTTGAGATTCATGTATATTATTTAATTGAAGGGTTACTCAATGAATTTTAAGCACATAAAATCACTAATTTTAAATGTGTCTTAAAATATATGTATTTATATCAGTTTACAACAGTAAAACTACAACTCTCATCAAACTATTGAACAAAAATCTTACATATGAATGCCACAGTCTCTTAAATATGAAATTTCTTGTGTAACATCTTTATTTCTGCTTAATAAAAATGTTACTCTCCATTTCTATGACCTAAAAAAA
>RJWT010049950.1:0-10926 GCA_004365215.1 Cuniculus paca | reverse complement strand
TCAAACAAATCAGAATAAAATGAAACTAATCAGAACAATGAAGACAATATGAGTTTCAAATCATGATAATAGATTAACAGTGGCCACTTCCTTCCCTTTTTAGATAGTTCCTTCCCTTTGACTTTCCCAATATGTATTGTGCATTTTGGATCCCACTAACTCCTTTAGTTTGTTATACTAGAGAGGCAACACAAAATTCACTCATGTGACTCTGAACCATTTCATCCATGAGCATGATCACCAATTGCCTCTATCCATCTACGAGAGCCTTGAGATTATCCTCCTTTACAGCTGAGTATGTTTCCACCACACAAAATACCATGTCTTTCTTATTCATTCTGCAATTAATGGGCAGGCTACCCCTACTTTTTTTCCTGCTCTCTGTCACTTAGGGCATTGTTCTCTCTGCTATGACTTTCAGTCTATGAATTTTCTTTCTAGTTAAATGTGTTTCTTGTATAGAGCATATTGATGATCCTGTCTTTCGATCCACTCTGCCTATGTTTCTTTCTATTGGTGCATTGAGGCCCTCTTGCACTGCATTGTCTCTGCCATGCTATTCTCCTGCCATTGGCTCCCTAGTTTTCCTCTCCATTCAATCGACTGGCCCCACTTGATGGTCCCCCACTGTCATTGTTCCTGGGACCATGGTCCTTTTTCTCTCTATCTAGAATGTCTTTTAGTATTCTTTGTAGGGTTGGTTTGGTGCTCATGAATTCCTTGAGTTGTTCTTTGTCATGGAAGTATCTTGTTTCTCCATTAATTTTGAAAGAAAGTTTTTCAGGGTACATCAGTCTGGGTTGGAAGTTGTTTTCTTTCAGGACTTGCGTTATTTCACTCCCGCCTCTTCTTGACATGATGGTTTGTGTTGAGAAGTCTGCCATGATTCTGATGGGTTTTCCTTTATAGGTAATCTGTTTCCTTTCTCTAACAGCTTTAAATATTCTGTTCTTCAGTTGAGTTTCTTGGATCTTGATTATTATATGTCTGTGTGTAGATTTGTTTTGGTTATGGCTAGTTGGAGTTCTATATGCCTCACTTATTTGAATGTCACTTTCTTTTTCTATGCTTGGAAAGTTCTCTGAAATTATTTCTGTAAATAAGGTCCTGATGTCATTTGTCTTGATCCCTGATTTTTCACTGACATTTTTAATACTTAAGTTATATTTCTTTGAGTTATCTAACAGCTGTTGAATTGTTACTTCCTGAGTCCTTGTTACTTTTAACAGCTCTTTCCTTTCGCGATCACAAGCTGCAAACCTGTCTTCAAGGTTTGAAAGTCTAGCTTCAGTTTCTTTCAAACGGTTTTGCCAGCTTTCAATGGAATTTTTAATTTTCTGGATATCTCTTTGAATCTGCAGAAACAGCAATTTCATAATATGATCACCATTCAAGCTGACATCTTTGGCTTGTAGGAAAAAAACATGAGATGGAAGGCGGTTATCGTTTGGAAGGAAAGTCTCCTTCCATAAGAACATCAGGAATCTGGCTATATAGTGTTCTTGCTCTCCTTGGGAGAGTCTCTGACCCTCTAGGACTTGCTTCTGGCTCACTGGGTCTCAACCTTTATAGAACTACTGGCCTAAGTTTGTGTTTCTGTCTTTCTTTAACATTGTTCTGTAGCATGACATAACATTGTCAATAAACAAGTGAACATAATGATTGGTTTATTCTATGTCTGGGTAACTCTATTACACAATTGCTTGTAGCTCTGTCCATTTTTTCAGGATTTCCTCTTTTTGGGGAAGACCTTTGGTGCACTCATTGTTGATGCCCCCACCTCTTCAGAGAGCTCCTCAGCTACATTCTCAGCTCATCCAGAAGTTGCTGAAGGTCCTCTGCGCACAGTTCCTCTGAGTGTTCCTCCACAAGTTCCTCAAAATCACCACTGTCTACCTGCAAGCCTATGGAGTCTGTTAGGCTGACAGTGTCACCAACCTCAGGCTTAAATGATGCCTCAGGCTTCTGTACACAGTCTTCAAAGACTCTCCTGTATTTCAGGCCACACTTTCTTCCAAGCAGATCTCAGTGTCCTTAGAGAGACATTGGCTCAGAATTTCTCAATTAACCCCACATAGGAAATGATGCTGTAATGCTCCTTTTAGAACTCCTTAAGGATTAAATGTGAATCTGAGACCATCTGGAAGCATTTCAGGAACAGTTGCCTGGTGTATACTTGTTTAAAGTTAGTTATAATTTATTGGACCATAAGCTGCAGTAAAGTTGTGTTAGGTGGGAGGAACTCCACTGAGAGCTATTGGAATTCTTTGGTCAATTTTTCCAAGTCTTGTGAGTGAGCAGGAGCATTGTCCATGATGAGGAGAGCATTGCATGTTAACCTTCATCTAGATATTACTTAACAGGAGGACAGAAAGCCTCCTGACCCACTCAAGAAAAAGTACTCTTATTTCCCATGTTTTGCATTAGATTGCCACATGACCCCTAGCCTATTCTTCAGGACTTTATGTTTTCTGAACACTCTAGGCATCTCAGAGCAATAAACCAACAGAGGCTTTATCCTGCGGTCATCACATGCATTGGTACATAGCAGTAAGGTTAAGCAGTCCTTCATAGGGTGATGGCCTGAATGCTCTTCTGGTTATTTTCCTCCGGAAAAGGCCAGTTTCATCACAGTTGAAAACTTGATGACAGAAAAAGTCATTTCTCTGCATCAACATTTTGAAATGATGTCTGTAATTTTCAGCAGCCTTTCTGTCACTGTTGGCTGCCTCACCATGCTTAGTTACACTATGAACTCTAGTTCTCATTTTAAAATTGTAAAACTACCCCTTACTGGCACAAACTGTTTCACCATTATCAGTTGTTGATGGATTATCCTTTATGAGATCTGCATTTATAACCCTAGCTTGTTCACAAATTATAAACTCAGATGGGCCATAACCTGCCATCTGCCTTTCATTTATCTATGATAACAGCTTTTCTACCTCCTCTAACAGTGTTGATTGTGACCGACTAATTTTAGCAACACTAGCTCCTTATACAAATCTTGTCTTTGTAAGACTGTTGAAATGGTGGATTTCAACATGCTATACATATTAGATCATTTGCACGATTCCCAAGCTTATATTTTCCCACAATTTCCTTCTTTTCAATTTTAATTGCTTTCTTTATCTTATCTTGCTTCCTTAGCATCTTTTCTAGTTTTGGGGGGCCATTTTGATAGCAGTAATCATAGCGATTTTATAAAGCACTGACCAAAATCACATCCTTAGACACACATGTCTGGGCTCAGACTGATTCTTACATACACTTACATATACTTTTCTGGCATTGTGAGCCTTTGTTTGCAACCACACAAGCACCAGCATTTGGGTTGTACCTCAAGAATTTGGTCATAAGTTAAACCTAAAATTCTGGTCCTAACCCAAGTTGTTAGTACATGAGGCCAGTCATAACTTGAGGGTTCACTCTATGTTCTTAACCATCAGGCTATGCCATCTGCAAGTTAAAGATAAAATGATGATAAAACATAAATTTGCTATTAGCCTAGAGCAGAATTACCAAATCTAAGAAGCCCAGATCTCCTCCTAAAGTCATAAAAGTATGACAAAAAGCCGCAATTCTAGGGCCAGGGATTTAGCTCAGTGGCATAACTAAGCACATGCTTGGCAAGCATGAGGTCATGAATTTGATCTGCAGTACCAAAAAAAAAAAAAAAAAAAAGAAGAAGAAGAAGAAGAAAAAGAGATCCCAATTCTGTTCATTTTCTTCTCTAGATTGAGAAATAGATCAGAATAGCTAATAGGGGACCCTGAGCATATGTTTGTCCTTCTCAATGGGTACAAGGTAAGCTGTGATCTGTTGGGAGCTGTTGAAGCTGGAAATTGACCACACATGCAAGGCTGGGGCATGGCCATCCCAAGAATGAAGAGCACCTGGGGCAAGCCACGTGAAGGAGCTGCTTCAGCCCAGAGAACAGCTGGCCCCAAGACAATCAGAATAGTGGGTTGCTATGACAACAGGGTGTCATATGACATTAAGTTGCTAAAAGGTATAAGTAGACACCCCTTCAGCAAGGTTCCTTTCCTCCTATCAGGAGGGTAAGGGCTCCACCTGACCCAGCTTTGCCTCTTCTTTATTTTCTCCTCCTCTCGTGGTCCTTCACCCAAGGAACCTCAAAGGCCACAGTGGGTCATGGCAGTGATCAAACAGAGGTCTGAATGAAACGGTACAAACAGTAAAAAGATAAAACACAAAGACATGTTTTTGTGACTAATTAGAAATCTTTTTTTCACTTTAAAAGTAGGTATTCTAATTTGCTCTAGTATCATTTCTAGGTTCCTTTTCTTAAAAGATTCCACTGAGATAAACATCAAGATTTATTTGTAAAAACAAGAGACTATACAAGAGTTACCACAACTTTGAAATGGAAATCTAATGATCAGCTGCTATTGAGCTTTATGTAGCTATGTGCAAAAAAGTGAAAATTCTTTCTATCTATTTACCTTCTGTATATAGGAAGCTGAAGATCTTGGCTACCTGATGGTGTTGTCTATATACTACCAGTGTGATTTCTGTCTGATCTCTTTTTTATCCCCTATTATGTGAACCAGCAGAAATTCAGTCAGTAGTTGTTGCTTTTAATTTCTGTGGTTCTGACAGGTATAAGTGAAACCAGTTATATTTTATTTTAGGAAAGTTGGAGGTAGAATAAATTTATTTTAATGTTCACCACGAGAATATCCCATAGCAGTTTATTCAATACACAGAGAATTATTTCACACATAGACCAGCTTGTTTGTAGATAAAGCCTGTGATTTAAGATACTGCTGCTTCTGAGAAGAAATATTATCAAGATGAATCAGGCTGCTGCTTAAATGCAGACAAATGGGTTAAACACAAACATTATTGTCCAATAAAGACATTTATTATTGCCATGAATAACTAAATGACTTGGTATGAGTATGCATGCTGCTTATGTGCGAGTGCCTGGGAGATGAGCCCTGGGCAATTTTATGTAGAGATACACTACAGACTTGATAAAGTATATTTCCCTCTATTGCAACTATTAGGTTTGTTTTAAGGAAAGAGAAATACTTGCTGCCTCAATAATGGTGAATTTAATTTCTGGAATCAATTTCACTGTTATCTGAAAAGTTCACTTAATATCTGACTTGTCTAAAAAGATCTTATTTCAAGTGTTAAAAGATAACAGTGGCCACTTACTACTAAGTAACACAACTTCATTTTGGTTACTATAATAATCAAGTTTTTAAAATATCGATAATCTCACCACTAAGAGGCAGCAATCTTCCCACATGTAAAGCTGCTTTGTACTAGTGCTTGTGAATGTTTTAGAAGAATGTATTTATCGGTGATCTCTTTCAGAAGACTTAACCTTTCTTAAATTTTAGAAATAGAAGTTTGGTGCTCATAGTACCAACTTTCCATAGTACCATAGTATCAACTGCTCCATAGTACCATAGCACTACTACTTTTTAACAGTTATTTCACAACATATTTGTGTTTTAAAAGATTGGTGTTTGCTGTGACAGGCATGGCTTTTAAGGTTCCCAGGGAGAAGGATCATGAGAGGATGAGAAAATAAAGAAGAGATGAAGGCTGGGGGCAGGTGGTGCCTTCTCCTGATGGGAGGAAAGGAACTGCTCCCTCACTGTAGGGGTGTTTATTTATACATTTAGCAGCTCAGTATCACATGACACCCTGTTGCCTAGTGATCTGCATGTCTGGCAGCCTGATGTTTTGGGGGCCTGGAGTCACTTGTGTCTGCAGCTCACCCCAGGTGTCTTAGATCTTCAACCAGCTGGCCCACCCTGCAGTTGTGGTCAATTTCCAGCTTCTGTAGCTCCCTACAGTTGTTCGTTCTGTACTTTGTTCTCATATATGTAGATTCTTAACTGAAATCTTTTATACATTTTTTGAGGCTTTATATACTAGGATTTAAAAACAAATCATCCTGATTTATTCATTTGGATCCAAATGGAAATAAGCTTACTTTTTGTTAATACTCTTCGTATTTATACTGAAACCTAGGACCAATTTTAGTGTTCAATCTGATGATGTGAATTCTTGTTGATATTAAATGATATACAATCTATGGTACTTAGATGTTTTCTTTCTTTTCTCTGGGGGAGTTGGCCTTATTCCATCTTCTTGCTCTTGGAATGTGTTCTAGAAAATAATTGTCACTGTATTACACTTGAGCCTGACAAATGATCTACTCAAAAATCTCACTAAAAGGATACTTTATCATATGTTCTAGTCATCTAATCTTTTCTAATATTAATATGTTCTTACAAGGTATCCTTAAATACTTTCATTATTTATATTTACATAACAATAACACTATAATGTATTGTCCAAGTGGATATCTTCTCAGAATATATTTTAATGATAGCAAGACATCCCTAAAATCTTATTGCAAGTTTTCACTTTTTAAGTGTCTGTTCCTCAAAATGTATTGTAGCAGGTGTTATCTGATAAGAAATAGTATTTTAGGAAACATGAGGTAAAAGTACACATCTAACTTGCTACCACAGATAGATTTCAATATCAAAAATACCTTGTTCCAAATGGTAAAGACAATAAAACTATAACATTAAAAGTAGAATTTGTAAGATGCTTTTTGGAATCTTACATATAAGTTTTTGTTTTCAAGATATTATAATTTAATAATTATCTAATAGCAATCTTTGTGTTTACTTATTTTTAAGTGTGCCATTATTTCCTGTCTTAACTAGTGATACAGTTGATACTATTTAGGATTATAGACTTGACTTACACTTGGGGATATGGGCATAATGACAAAATAAAAGCAGTAAAAAGCAACAAAAACATCTGAAAGTTAAAGAACAGACTGTGTGATATTGTAAAAATAATAGATATTAAAAAATTATAGAATACCCATAATACAGTGCTTAGAAAATATCTATAACTTGAAGTTCTTTTGTTAGAGAAGAAAAAACAACTTAATAATTTGTACCTGAAGTTTCTACCAGGACAATCTAGAGAAACTAAATTGAAAGTAAACAAAATGAAGTACCTGATGGAAGTCAATGAAATACATAGTAGCAAAGTAAAAAACAAATGGCACTCAGTAAATACTGTATCTTTTAAATTGAGACAATAAATAGTAGCTATCATACCTATGATACTATCTGTACATAAAAACCTTTGGTGCCATGGATATCTGTACTTGTTAAAAAATGAGACTTAGTAAAATGTTGAGAATTTTTTTTTTTTGAGACAGGATCTCACTATGTACAGCAGGCTGGCCTTGAACTCATTAGGTAGCCTAGGCTGGCCTGAAACTCCTGGCAATCCTCCTGCCTCACCCTCCTGAATGCTCAGATTACAGATGTGTGCCGCTACACCCAGCAAAAAATCATTTAAAAAATAACATATAAAGCATTACAACATAAATGCTTGAGGAAAAGCATTTGATAATAACCAAATGGTAAAGATCATTTTGATAGCATTAGAAAATTTCCTTATATGCTTATGAAAGAATGGAATCTACATGTTCTTTATAATTTTCATAGAAAAACAGCAAGGCAGAGTGGCAGACTGAGACCCATTACTCTCAGTAATCTAGGCTACGCGTATAAGGACTTGTATAGACTCCAAATACCTGCTAAGTTGCTCCATGCAGTAGTTTGAGAGCCTCTGTTGTACAAGAAGTAGTAAATGATAGTTGTAAAATTATGGATAGAAGTATTGCCTAAAAAAGGAAACATGTTCATCCGAAATAGAGTAAAAGAACAGAGAGATGACAACAGGGATGTACTCATGCATACAACCGAATACAATGTTTCTAAGGAGTATGTTACACTTGACAGAATTTTAATAAAACCTTTGACCACAGGGCAAATATGTCAGGACCTGAGATCATTACCTAAGCAGTACTATGAATATGAGTGCCTAATTCTGCAATTGTTCGGAATTCACTAACAGAATCAGAGTAAAATTGGCTCTGGGGCACTGATCAGAAATCAGTGGCATTATGCAGTGTTTATGAGCATCCTCATGGAGTCAGAAAGATTCACGTTTGAATTTTTTATTCACTGTGCAACTTTAATGTGCTCAAATTGGATATTTATACAATGCACTTCAATAATTATTTTCACCTCCTGATGTTGCTAGAAGGAAACCATATAATTCCCAAGAAAAACTCAGTGTATCAGTCAAGGTTTATTAGAGGAACAGATATAACACAAGATAGACAACTGTATAAGAAATTACAAGATTGGCTTACAATGGTTCAGCCACAAAGTTGAATGACAGAGCATGCAGAGAGTGTCTGCGCGCTAGAGGCTGAAGGGTTCAGCCCAAGGGCTGGAGCTTACTGCAGTGTCCCGTGCAAGACCGTATCAGAAGGCCGATGGGTCTACGTTGGAACACTGAAGTCTATGAAGAGGGCTGAAGAGTCCCAGGCAGAAGCTGAACAGTCTGTGCCAGAAACCAGGAGACAACATCCAAGCTGAAGGCAAAGACAGGAAGGAGCTCCTCCGAAGAAGCGGCAACCAGTCCCTCCTCATTTGTCTTTTATTGCATACAGGCTACTCCCCTGGGTGGGTGTAGCATTCACACCATCTGCCTGCCCTCCTCTTGCACAGGATGAGGATGTTACAAAGTAGGGATCCTAGCCCCATGCTGAATCACTTAAGGTTCTGACCTTCTCAAATTGGCACAGTGAACACTATCCTAGACAGGTAACTGCTTGTTCTCTACACCCCAAGATGTAGAGCTGCTGAGTTACTTAGTTAAGCATCTAGACTTCTCAAGTTGACACAATGTATAAACCATAACACTCAGTGTTCAATAAATGCTAAAGGAAATGTTGCTATTGGGTCAATAGCAAGATAACTTGGGATAATTAAAAAGAAGTAGGTTGTCTCAGAGAAATAGGTGCAGAATCATGACATTGTAGATACAGTAATGTACATAGTAATTCACAATTTTGTTATGATTTCCTGAGCAAAATTCAAGAAAAATGCTCCAAAAAATGGGCAATGTTTTAAAAAATATTTTGGCAAAGAAAATATATTTAGTCCTGGTTATAATACATTGACTATGAAGATATATTATGTTAAAAATTCTCTAAAATTCTGCATGTGATTAATTTAACTTAGATGAAGAAAAGGAAAGAACATAATGATCTATAAGAGTTTCTCCCATAAAGAATTAGTATTATCACTTAAATAAAAATCAATATGCACTATTACATGTTTAAATATTGAGTATATTTGGAGAGCTCACTGTCAATGAGATATCTCACTGCCATTTTGATCCTTTAAGTAAAATAACAGAGTTGAATCAATAGTTTACCACTTATTGGGACTTACAAGACTTTTTTGATGTAATTGTCTGGGAAGAGAGGTCTACTTATAAAAAGGTCTGACGAACAGATGTGAGTAGGAGTGAGCCTTTTAAACTGAGAACAGTGACTTCTGAGACAATGCTTTAATTAACATTAAGACCTCTGCAAACTATGAAACTCCCATACCATAATCTAAGAACATCAAGATGACCCATCTGTTCTGACTCATATTTACCTTGGGAGAG
This sequence comes from Cuniculus paca, assembly GCA_004365215.1. Taxonomy (NCBI): domain Eukaryota; kingdom Metazoa; phylum Chordata; class Mammalia; order Rodentia; family Cuniculidae; genus Cuniculus; species Cuniculus paca. The sequence goes on along the minus strand of RJWT010049950.1, from coordinate 1,380 downwards.
GAAAATGTGTGACAGGCAAATATCATCACTCTAGTGTAGCCAAGAAAATAAATATGGCCACAGGGCAACCCTGCAAGCTATTTTATTTGCCTTTAACTTTGGGTTAAGAAATATTCAATCTATTGGACCTAGCTGATATCTGAGAGGTTTAGACAAAGAAGTCCTGAATTAATTATATTTTACATGAATTTTATTTATTAAAGCCAATGTCCCTAAATGTATATATTTGTTTAAAAATGTTTACTTTCTAAAGCGCTTTGACTGAGACCTGTCTACTTTTTCAGATTAAGTTAGGGGAAAGAATGAACTTTCGAACCTAGAATATAAAAAAGAGGTTTGTATTTAAAAGATTCAGTTAAAGGTAATATTTTTTCATTTTATAAAAATGTAAAATTCGATCCCTGCATTAAGCCATGTTAAATTACCTGAGTGTGGTATTAACTATTAGCATGATTATCTGAGCATAGTGTTAAGAAAAATTAAATTTTCCTGAATGCCACTGCAAAACCATTATGCGTTTTCAGACAGAGAAAGATTTTTAGTAATCATCAGGATAAAAATGATGATCAATATTGTTGCAAATATTCCATTAAAATATCCATCAGAAAATGCCGTCTCTGTTTTTGAGGCAATATCTTTCTTCTTTAATATACTCATTCTTTTTCCAAACAAGTAACTCTTAGTTATCATATGTTAAAAGAACCAAGATGTCCTAAAGGCATTATTTTTGAACCAATGGGAGGACCAGTTGTCTCCCATATAGGTCAGCTTTCTCACACTTGGGGAAAAATACCTGACACTCACAATTTAAGGGAGGAGAGTTCTGTTTGGCTCATGGTTTCAGAAGGTCCAGTCTGTAGTCACTTGGCACCAATGCAGAAACATAATGGTGGAAGGGCTTGGAGGAGCAAAGCTGTTTAGTTCATGATGACTGGGAAGCAGAACAGGGCATAGTGCCAGGGAGGAAGTGATGAGGAACACACCTTCTGACATACACAGAATGGTGCTTTATTAATACCCCAGGGGGCTCCTAAACCAATCAAGTTGCTAACTCACCTTAAGTATCACACCTCCCACTCCTCTTTTCAAAGAAAGACAGGTAAGTTTGACAGGAAGTTAACATTTTTAAAACAAATTTGAAAGATGACTTCCAAATGTTATGCGTTTTATTTAGTTAACCTTATTAAAATTTAATCAGTGGAAAATCTTTGACATATGGATTTGTTGGCCTCTCATTAGATTATTCATATTTAAACTATGTTTGTTTCCTTTCATTAATATTAGTTTGTCTCATCAATTTCCTATCAATTTAAGTAGTGATATTTCTTATAAATGATGTCAAATTGTTTCCTCAAAGGTAAGTCATTAGTCCATTGAAAA
>RJWT010049949.1:0-11500 GCA_004365215.1 Cuniculus paca | reverse complement strand
ATCATATGCAGAATCTAAACAAGTTCATCTTACAGAAATTGCGAGGAGAATGCTGGTTACCTGAAGCCTAGGCTACCATTAAAATTATGATTTTTTGCTAAAAATCATTTTTCATTTAAAATATTTGCCTTGGTTAAACCCTGTTTCTGACCAATTGTACTTTTCAGTTAGCACAGTTCTGAATTAATGCCATATGCCAATAGAGGAAAGAGAAATAATCCCTTAGACTTGACCACCTTGTTCAATGTGATGTTTTACAGAACACCACCCAGCCTTGGCCATCTTTTGTCAGCTTTGAAACTGCATCTTGCACCCTTTACTCTCTGGTCATGTTTATATGTGGTATATTAATAATGCCATATATTCTTTGACACTTCTCATATTCAGGACAGAGAAATTCTCTAAACTCCTTTCCAAAGTACAGTGCAGAGGAGAAAGTACTATGAAACGTTAGGGCCCAGGTTATAAAGAACTAAAAGATCGGATTTGCCATCTCCATGAGCTTGCACTGAATGGAGTAGATTACTGTGTGCTAAGTCAACCTGCTCTGAGAACAGGATACCTGGGCCCCCTGATGAAGAGATGAGTCCAGTTTTCTAGTTGTCCTCGAGAAGGGCTCACATACACTAATAGTGCTACCTGGAAACCTCCCAACAATTCCATTTCTGATTAGATACTAAAAAGCAACATTAAAAGAGACCATACCAGGGTGGGAAAGTGCTACCACAGTCTGACCTGAATGTTTCAGCCTACCAAAGCAAACCGAGACATAATAAAGCAGTGTGTTCTTCTAAGAGACGTGTTGGCTTTGTAGTACACTTTCATGAAACACCTGGAATATTTGACTTCAAGGAGGAAAAGCCTATTTTTGTCTGTTGCCAAAATTCTACTCTCAGTTTCTCTCAGACGTTGCTTTAGTCAGTCCATGGCTGCATAGCCACATTGCACTAGGCCTGTAAGAAAACCAGTGCACGGGTAGGAAGAGCCTGGCAGAAGAAAGCCACTCACCTCATGGAGGCTGGGTGCAAAGAGTGAACAGAATGGTTTGAGTCTTGATATCCTCTTCCAGGACATGGCCCCTAGTGGCCTAATTCCTTTCACTCAACCCCCCAGAAGATTGTACCGCCTCAGTACATGACCTCTGAGGCCATGACAAGGCATTATATTTACCACAAATTTGTTAACAAGAACAATTGTCCTAAGTGAAAGCTTTTAAAATCTAACCTTGTGCATTGGAAACTCCAGTTTCTTGAACCATTCCTTTTTGTTTTTTCAAAAGACAACTGTTCTCTTTTCTTCACAATGATAAAAGTTGTTATGTTTCTTTCGCCAGAAGTAAAACCAGAGGTAACTTGAGGTATGGATTTCTCTTGTTGGTTGGACACCGTGACTGTGGTAATGAGTAATAAAGATGTAAATGAAGGAAGTCATACATTGAATATACAAAGAGTAACCAGAGACTACAGGAACTGAAGACAAGATAAAGGTAAAAGATGAGGGATAGAAAAAGACAAGGAGAATGCATTTTTTTCAAAAGAAATACTTTAATATTGAAATGTTTCATTTATCCATTTGTACCACAGAATTAACCAAAAAAAAAGGAAGACTCATGATAAGAAGACACATGATAACTTTTATTTCCAATGACACATTTCAAACCCAGAATTGAAATTTTGAAGATAAATTTAAATTGAATGAAGTATCATTACTGCTCACAGTCTTGTTATAGTAAGCTGAATGTTTATCAGAGGAGTTTGAGAAAACAAGGAACCCCTATTAATTAAGAAATAAAACACAATCACTTGGTACCTTCTTATATCAGAATGAGCTGTCAGGGACCACGGATTATCAATTGAACCTGGAGGACGTCCAAGGCTGTCTTGGCCCTGCCCTTTGAGCCAGATTGGACCAAGGAAATTCTCCCTCTGTCTTCTGGTCACAAACACAGCTGAAGCCATGGGCTAGTGATATTGTGATGCTCACAGGGAGAGATAAGACCCTGAGGAAGACAAGGATTCTAAAGCAGTGTAGCAGCAGTGGTAAAAAGTGTCACCTCAGTTTCCTTATGACCCTGTCTCACTCTGGCAAGAAAGCTGTTTTTTTCACTTGCCCACAGCAACAGTCACTGCTGTTTCCAGAATCACCGGAGTCACCTGCTGTTTCTGGCTGGTAAAATGCAGGCAACCTGGAGAATCTTGCTCTTTGCCCATCATGAGGCTTTGCCTTCCCAGCCCCTCTTTAAGCTGCACCACTCATACAGGCAGTTGAGGATCTCACCAGGCCACTGATAATGAGGCATTTTCTTAAGAAATTATTGAATTTAATCTATCCTGATATAAGAAAACAAGCCAAGTGTAATGACTTAAATCAACAGCAGTTATTTCTCATGTCAACTAAGCTTAGATCATGGCACTTTTTAATATATCACACAAACTGGATCACTAATTCCTCAATTTTTACTGTAAGTACTTTTTTTCTCCATTATTATATGTGTTCTAAGACTATAAAAGTGGAAAATTCCAAATCTAATGAAACTTGGATGAAGACTTAGTTCAGATGGTCTCATTTCCTTTGTTAAGGCAAGTCCTAGAGCCAGTCTTTATTAAGAAGAAGGAAAAATAGACATTATCTCCTGAAGCCAAGAGTGCCAAGTACATATATGGAAAGAAAGAGTTGCTGACACATGACAGAAACAATCATAAACTATTCACTCTCTGGTTTAACAAACAAAAATGTTTCTCCACTAACAAAACATGGTCACTGTCTTCCCCTTCAAGGCACAGCTCGGTATAAGGTAAGAGTCAAAGTATAGAATTTTGTCATTTGCTTTAGTTCCAAATGGGGATGAAAGTCTCTGCATGCTTCATCTTAAAACTGGTTCACTAAAATAACTAATTCTTTTACCCTAAACATATAATTCTGTAAAGAAGAAGAGGGATCATCCCAGACACTCCCTTCCCAAATCCAGGAGTGGGATGTAAGGCAGATGGAGCAAACCCATGCGTAAGGCAATGCTAAAATCAATCCCCGTCTGTCAGTAGCTCCTCAGACTTCAGAGGCAGGAAATATTCTAAATTCATTCCAGTGTGGCTCCTGGTCTGTGTTTGTGGTTGGGGCTGTGTCTTCTGAGTTTTGCTTCTTCCTCTCTGAGTATCAGCATGCTAATTACCTATTATATTTTCCTCTGTGTGTAATCAGCTAAGTGCCTTTCTCAGCCTGCATCCTACTTACAGACATTGAGACCCAAAAGTTGTACCATCTTGATCCATTTCACTACAAGCTGGAATGACTTCCTTAAATTTTTTCTGGGGTTCCTATGTTAGACAATGTAATTTGTCCACCAGGCAAAAACCTTTAAGCCACTCACCAACCCACCTGAGATACTAATGTTTCTACCATGTGTTATAAAATCCATGCAGTTCTCTTGTCAACCCAGGATTGCATAGGAGCCAACATTCTAAGGCATTCAGAGATGGTGAGGGGTCCTTCCTCACCACGCAGCAGCCACATCTTACAGACAGTGCCCACAATCAGCTTTTACACTTAGTGCACTTTCTTTTCTTTATGGCCCAGACTACTAATAATGCCCTTGCATATGTATAGATTCTAAATTCTGCTGATGGTCTAAACAGTTCCTTGTACTTTTTAAAAAGAACTCAATCTTCACCAGCAACTTTCCTCCTACTACTTTTCTTAAGTGAATCTTCAGTTCAAATGGGTGCATCTCTATCTTCCACATTCCCACTGCCAAGGATCTCATTGGTTCAGGTGCCGACAATAAGCAGGATGTATCATCTTTCCTGATTCTTGTCACCGAGGAGCCTAAAAGAGATAATGTATGTGTATTGTCTATGCTGATCTCTGATCATTTATTTCCTTCTAATCTTTGTAAATGTAGCCACTTTTTCTTTGAGGGAAGCACCACAGTTTATATGTACTTTCTCCCTGTAGCCTTTGAGATCTACAAGCAATATCATCAATCAAAATGCAAATTTTGTCTCTACAATCATTCATCCTTAATCCAAATCCCCTTAATCCTAGCATTGAACCATGAATCAATCACAAACTCTAGACTCACTTATCTCTGAAAAAGCCCCCATCTAAAAGTGCATGAGGCTTTGGGGGACAAACCACGACAAGTGTTCTGAGAGAAAAGATCAAAGATAATATCAGAAAATGGAACGATATCCCTTGCTTTTGGATTGGAAGAACCAACATAGTAAAATTTAGGGACATTTTAAGTTGAAATCATAAAAAATGGTGCCACAAAATGATGAACTATGGGTTTTCTTTCAGTACAAATCAGCAAACTCTTATTATAAAGCAAATGTGAAACATATAAAAGCACAAGTAAAAATGCAACCATATTACTGACATCTATATATAAGACCATTAATACTCACAAATATTTCTCCTTACATTTTAAATTGTTCTTTGTACAAATGACTTTCTCACTAATCTGTTTCTTAAATGCTAAATCTCTCTTTTAACTTGAAATTTCCAGGCTGCATGTATTGATATTATATCAGAACTGAATGAATTTTTGTTTAACTAGATAAAATTACAAATTAAAAAAAGTCTGATTGTTTCTAAAAATTTGGTTTTATGAAAACTAAAAAGGAATTATTCATTATTAATCCTGAGAAACTCATCTATGAGAAGGTGTTTTAATTCATGTTCAGGAACTCATAAAAATTTTAATGTATTTGAGCAATATGCATAAAATTGCTTGTACAAGGGTATTTGTCACCAGACTGTCATAAAATATTGTACAAGAGACATTGGTTGTGCGGTTCATATTTTTGATATCTGTGAATGTTTTCGACCTAATTCTATTCCTGCTTTCTTTCCTCCACTTTCTGTACACATTCTTTCAACCACATGATGAGAAATCCAGGAATTCAAGAATTCATTGCAGGAATTCAGGAACTTCCTCCACCAGTTAATTCTTACTCATTTTATAGTATCATCTTGAAAATATCTCTACCACTGTCTAATTTTGATATTACATGTTCTTAAATTCTTCAGCATTGTTTGTGATCTGATTATCTAACTTGATTTTGATCACATGCATTCATATTTGTCTCATTTCCCAACACTGATTGATTAATTTCATTACTTTGGGAAATGGGAATGAGTTCTGTGTGGTAGCAGCTTGTATTTCAACATTTGGTAGTAACAGAGAGAACCTGCAATTTTGTAAAACTATCTGATGAATGACCAAGGAAACCAGTGAGGGTACTAGAACTCTACAAAAATAATATACTCATATATACATATGTATGTAGATGTAACTTTTATTACAATAAAGCAGAATGAGATGAAAACATTTATCAGGAGAATCATAATTCTATTTGGAATGCATATTTGAAAACAAATTCTTACTGTTTCTGAAATATTTCTCTAAGAAATTGTATTTTTTACCATTTCTGTTCCTCGGAATAAAGTAATTAAACATAAAGAATATACTAGAATATTTTCACACTTTATGTTACCAATTTAATGTACTGGAAATCAAAGCATCTTGTTTCTCTTTACACTGAAACTATGGGGTTGTCCCACTTTGAAGAGCAAGAAGCACTGGCAGTCACCTGGCTCTGGATGACCTCTGTTTCTCCCACCCCAATGCACTAACTCCAAATGTGCTATCTTTATGTCCGCATTAGCTTGAGGTGGCTATGACTGGGCATGTGACCATTCCATTTCAGGCAGCTTTCTCACTCTGTGACAATCGGGATCTGACGACACATTTCTTTTAGGAGACAGCTGCCATCCTTGAGCTTTCAGTGCTTGATACATTAAAATATATGCTTAATCTTCCTTCCCACATCTCCCTAAAGTTCTATGGAATCTGAAGAAGTGGATTTAGCTATTCTAAAAATTAGTTTTCATATATCCTTTTATTTTTGCTTATACCTGAACAGCACACTGACTTATTTCCTTTATAAAGATTTTGTTCCATGGTCCCCCTCACAAGATCTTCCTTATAATCCAAAACCTTCCAACCCATAATTTGCCTGCTGAAATTTTGTTAAAGGTGAACCTAATCATGAATTTTTAATGTCCTGACATAAGAATGTCATTACTTTTTAATCTCGAAACAGAAGTTGATTGTAAATTCACGACAGCCTACATCAGATACTCTTCATACACTACCTGCAAAACTCTCATCCTCTGGCGTATTTGTTAACTAACTTTTTATGGTAATTATTTCAAGTAAATAGGGTTGAGATAATTGACAACAGTCCCTTCTTGATTAAAGAAGTCATTTTAAACAACGTAGGAAGATAATTTACAAATAATACTCAAAGCAGCGAAAAGGCCATTTGTTATTACTATGCTCCCATGATTTTTCTTTTAACTGAGACACATTTCTCTCATTACCAATTATTTTCCCTTAGTATAGCACTATCTCAAATCTTCTTCAAGTAGATCCAACACTGTTTTATTATTAAATCTAAGTTTTATACTTTATATACTATATGTGAGGGGTTATATTTACTAATGCATTGTGATATTTTTCTTTATATCATTATAAATCTCTGATCCATTGTTATCCTCATTTTACAGCAGAAGAAGATACTCATAATGAGTTGATGTAAATTGTTAAAGGGTAAATAATGCTTAAGTATTAATATTCAAGTCTGGTCTGTCCTCTTAATGGTTAAACATTAATATCTAAGTCTGATCTGTGGATGCCTGATGTCAGACATTTAGTTCTTATGCATTCAACTCTAAAACTGTTAGTGTAGTGCGTAGGAAAACCATTAGCTGATCTATTCCAAGATTCAATAACTCCCAGTGTCTACACCTGTACATTTTTCTCTTACTTCCCTTCTAAGAGAGAAGAGTTTTTTTTGTACTGGGAATTGAACTCACGACTTCGTGCTTGCCAAGCAAGAGAGATTTTCCACCATTTACAGAAATCTAGTTCCTCTACTTATGATGGAGGAACCACATCTCAGGCTCCCTCATCCTCACATAGGCTGAACTAAGTGTTTTAAGTGCTTATTCTATCCCTCAAAAATTTTCAGTTCTTATTTTATTATTCAGGAAAATTATTTTGAAAATCGTTATAGCGATACTTTTTAAAAGCCCCAGGAAGCATTATATTTAATTTTGAATGTGTCAACTCTGACTTGGTCACTAAATCTTCATCACTATATGATTAAATCAAGTTGCTTGGAAAATGAATGTTAATCAAATTGAATCACAGACACAAATAGGCATGCTGAATTAAAACATGCATAGCTGATTATGTTTCAGAATTTCTCAGTTATGTCTGATAATACACTCTTCATTTCTATTCATTGGAGTCAAACTTAGGCTATACAAAATGTGATTTATCATTGTGTGATTTGGGAAACAGTGACATTATTATATTTAAGCAAAACATATCTGCCTATGTTAAAGATTTGGCTGGATATGGAGGAAAGGAAGATATTCAAGTGTCAATCAAATTTAGGATGAAATACAATGCAGTCACAAAATGTGTAATGAGTTGACTTCTTTTACAATGTAGGTATACAAGAGACAACTGCATAACGTAATGTTGAGTAAGGTGTTGGAAGAATGGGCCGCCCTTTCTCCTCTCCCCATGTATATAGTTAACAGCTTCTCTGTACTTAAAAAAGAAACATTAGAAACGCCAAATAAGAAGGTTCCTTTTGAAACAAATACTTCCACTGATATATAGAATGCCAAAACAAAGAAAGCACACTGAGCTTCTTGTCACTTCTTAATATTTCTAAGAAACACTCTTCTAAATTCCTCCTTTTGTCCATGAATTTATTCTTCAACTTCAGAGGATAAAGAATGAGCTCTTTCACTGTGATGGAGAGGTACATAAAAATAAAACCACTGAGGTTTTCGTTTTGTTGCTGTTAGAGGCCCGAATGGACTGGCAGGTTTATGATTTAAGGGCATGGACAAAAACATGTGTGTAAGAGTGAGCACACCTGTACTGCAGATGGTGAACATGCCAGGAGAGGGTGTCGATAATTAATGTGCTTTTTGGTTTCCAACTGCCTTCCACATTCCCCATTCAAATAACTTCGTGTAGTGGAAACTGCTGACCAATGCATGGTGACAATTCCTTCCAAACACGGTCAGCCTCAAGAATGATGGAAATGTTGGTAAGTGTAGCACAGTTCTGTACTACTCTCTGAGGCATCTAGATCCACATTGCTCCCAAATAAAGGCATTATAGTAATACAAGGAGAGGAAGGATATTTATTATGCCTGGTTGTATTCTAAGAAGCAGAGCTTTAATCAGTGTAAACTTGTCTGGGGCATGAAACACAGTCCTTCCACCACAAGAATCTCAAAAGTGAAAGTTTCATCCCAAATCCCTTCCTCCTTGGAATAACACTGCATAACAAAGATTTCTTGATAGTATCATTTAAATTTACATATGAGTATGATTTTGAATACATCACATGCTAAATATTAAGAAATGATGGGAAGTTACTTAGCAAAATATTTCTAGAGTAGGTGAATGTGTGTCAGAGTCTTGAAGTTGATGTTCTTGTAGGAAACTTACACAGAATGAAAAACTACATATTCTAGAACAGTACTTACTGTGAAAATGTGCATAATTCTTTCAGACACTGTTAATTTTCTCATTTTAATGATTAGAGCTCTCAGGTAGCAGTAGTCAAATTACATAATTAGTGAACTAGGGAGTCAGTGTTTCTGATAGGGAATGTGTAACCACAAACTACAAAGCTCACTCTCTCATATGCTCTACATTTTCATTCTAATCATATACAGGTACGTTCTGTGTTAGCTAAGTCCTTCCCAAGAATACTGATTAAGCTAATATTAAGAATATTAATTAATGTTCTTATCAAACTGATCAAACTGTTCTGGTATTGTAATTCATAGAACACATATTTTGTGTCCTGCACATAGAAGAAAATGCTAAAGGACCAGAATTGGGAATTGCTCTACTCTGTAGCACTAACCTTGTCTGGGATCCACAGACACCCTTGTTTATAGCAGCACAATTCTTCATTGCTAAATCTTGAAAGTAGCCTTTCTGTCCATCAACAGATGAATGAATAAAGCATGGTATTTCTGCATGATGGATTACTACTGTGTCATAACAAATGATAAACTTGAGCCATTTGTAGGAAAATGGATGCACGTTGAAACCATGATGTTAGGTAACATAAATCAGACACACACACAAGCTTAAATTTCAACGGTTTCTCTTGTATCAGAAACACAAAATTTAAATAAAGAGGAACATAAAAAATAGACAACACCTTGCCGAGAGACAGGTCTACTGCAAAAGTGAAAGTGAACAGTAGGTACGGCTGAGGGAAATAAGCGGAAAGAGTTAAAAAAATAATTAACATGTGTAAGGTATATGTACCAACCCCTCATGAGAAATGTACTAATGATGCACTAAAAGTATGTGCTAACAAAATTCATAAAACTTGGAAAAAATAACCACAGACTCATGAAATAATTGAAGTGTAAGTGGATGGCATAATCAAAGGGCATTTAAATTTAACAGTGAACTCAGTAAATTTAGAGATCAGTGCTCTCTTGATTGTCATAATGTCAGCAAAACAAAAAGTACACACAAAGTAATACAAAGTAATGCCTTGGCTAAAAAACAAGAAAAATATTTGCTTGGGGGAGGGGCAGGAGTGACTGAAAAATGTTTCCTATTTTCTGAATGATGAACTAGGCAGGATGGCACTGGATAACTATAGGGACCAGGAAAAATGCTTATTTATATATCACCAGAGCCAAGTTCATCAGTCGATGTTAAGCCTTTTGAGATTTTATTACTTGTAAAGGACCCCAAGCTTTCCAAAATGTGTACCTGAAAACAAACAACACTTATGATAATAAGCACATTTTGTAACTTGTAGCTGAAATGAGCTAAGTCCTAGTTTGTTGTTGTTTTGTACTGGGAATCAAACTCAGGACCTTGTGCTTGCCGGGCAGGCGCTTGTGCTGCTGAGCTACATCCTGGCCCTTTAGTCCTATTTTGAGCAGCTTTGTCATATTCAGAAAATCCTTATAAAAAGAACAGTAAGATCCAGTGTAAGTTTTAGCTTCTGACCAGGGACAATGCAGTCCCACTCACCAGGTATAGATTAGTAAAGAGGAAAAGAAAAGCAAAAGTTAAGGAATCAGACAGGAAGTTAAAACTTTCCCCATAAAACAAGACTTTAAAGCTATGTTCTGAGAAATCAAAATTTTGTGTCTAAGAAAGATAGTAAATTAACTAAAAATTAGTCCACATATCTGTTTCAAGGAAAATCAGTTTCATCAAACAAGTGAACAAGATTTCACAGTAAGATACAGACAGCTCAAAACACAAATGAAATAATCGCATTTCAATCAGAAGGTTTATAAATATGAAACATTTTCAGATGGAAAATGTAAGACAGGTTTCTATGAAAGGTATTGTAAAATTTGGAAAAGTCATTGTATTAAACTAAACTATCAAGTGAAGATTGTCCAGCTGCATTTTAAAAATAAGTCATATCATGGAGAGAAATAAAAATTTATAAAGAAATATCCTCAGGGTCACCAACAAAAATACGAATTTCCTCTTTTTACCCTAAAGAACTTCCTATTAGTAACGTCATTTTATGCAGCTCAAAACCAATGCATAACTTAACAATTTCCCCAAATAATGCAATGGGAAAAACAGTTCTGAGGAAAAACATACTGCACTCAAATAAGAAAATCATAGAAACTCTTAATAATTCTGCAGAATATGCTTTCAGACTGTCCTAGTAAAGAAAATAAAAGAAATTTTCAAATTATCTCCAACAAGCAAATGTAAATCACTATTGTGACAGAATTTGTCTTCTAAAATTTATCAGTTAGATTTGTTTAGCTGATTTGGACTATAGCATTGCACTTTACTAGAAATAAAGTGAGATGTAATTGTTTAATGGAATAAATATTTAGCAAGCTTCAATTAATACGAAAGTAATAATCTAGGTGTAATACATCCTTTAAAACCAAATACGAGGTAATTGCTAAATTCTTTATCCTCACTGCTAAATACTGAGCATAAAATTATTATGTAAATGATTGAAATTAACACACCTTAAACTGCTAAATTTTTTTTCCTGTGAAAATAGAAATATGCAATATGCTTTTATATTTTGGACCTGAGAAAAATAAAATTATAATTTTCACAAAATTTGAAAAAAAAATCGGCCCTTCTAATAAGTTGGGATAGAGAAATAAATCTATTTTTTAATCAGTACAGTCGCTTGAGGTGTTTCCTAATTGGTTAGGCTGGTGTAAGAATACACAGCTATAATTCTGATGAAATTACTAAACTTTCCTAATGGAGTAACATTCCATTTATTTTTCATAGTCTCTCTTCTGGGAACAATGATGCTTTTTAAAGCATAATTACTTACAGTGCTTACCCAATAAGCTGACTTATCCAATGAAAACTTCAGTCTTCTGAGAATAAGAACTCATTAATGATCAAATCAAGAGATAAGAATGCTTT
>RJWT010049948.1:0-10923 GCA_004365215.1 Cuniculus paca | reverse complement strand
GGTGTGACATGCAAGGTTGTGTTCTCATCTCCAGCTCCTCCATTTCTTTATTGCATCCTGGCTACCCAGGGGTGAACAGCTGTCCCGCGCCATGCCTTTCTACCACGATATTTCTGCCTGTGAGCCAGGCAACCATGGACTGGATGTCCTAAACAATGAGCCAGATTAAACCTATTTTCTTTTAACTTGTGAATGCCAGATATTGTGTCTCAAGGAGGGGAAGGTGATGTATACAGGAACTTGGGAACTTTAAGCAGCAATCTTATTTTTTGCTGATTCAGTAGAGTTTGTTGAGCAGCTACATCATTCTTTTTTAACAGTAATATGAAGAGTCTCAGACTCAGTGTAAATCTCAGTCATGACTCTTGTTCATAATGAAGGATTTGAAAAGGGTTTACATAAAGCAAATTTTATCTTAATGGAAACAAATGAACTGAACATTGAACATGGAAACGATTTTTACATATGAAATCTAGAATGCACAAAGTTCATCTTCTTCTTGGACAATATATTTTTTTCCAGATCATAGAGGACTTATTGCTTCATACAATATGACTTTCCCCTCTCTACAAATCTAAGGTGGGTATTTCTTCCAAGAGAAGGCTCAATAAACAAGATGAATGTAATCTCACCAAGTCTCATGATTATTTCTTTTTTATAAGGTTAACAGTGGTATTGAACTCAAAAAATTATCAAGGATCATGAATAGGATGGCTGTGTGGTCATAAGGAACATTTATAAGCTTAAATCATTGCTATTAAAATGCTATAAGATAGACTATATACATTATGAAAATTTATCCATTTGAAAAAGTAGAGGAGTATAAGGACTAGCTTTTTCAGATAAGAAAACACTCAGAGGGGAGCTAATTATTCAGACTCTTTTTACATGCTACACTGGTCTGCATCCTAGGTTCAAAATGTTGGGTCAGCCAGTTGAAGCTCATTCAATTTATTGAGCATCTACCACATTCCAGACCTTGTGTTAGAAGGAAGGAAAATAAGGTGAACATGATATATTTCTTAATTGAAATAGCAAAGGTTAAACTGCACAGCTACAATAGTTTCAACCAGCAGCTACCAGTGAGCCTAACATTGCAGTGTAATTCTACTTATGCAATGTATTAAACACAATGATCTAGCATGTAATTTGTATGTGTATTCTCCATTACTCTAAGTTATTGGTGAAAACATAATCACAGAGTGACTGGTAAATTGTTTCTGGTATGTTCTTGAGAGAAATCATTCTTTTATGAGTTTGTCTTCAATCATTCCTTCAAGCATTTGCCACTTTTTAGTAGGACTGTTGATGTTCATCACAAAAAAGTACTTAGCTTTTCCATGGCATTCGAAGCTGGTCAGATAGTTAAGTACGATACAGTTTTCAGCAATGTTATTTTTCTGCCCTGCTTGTATTTTTAATTGCCATAATTTGTATTAGTCAATACTAAGTCAAGCTGAAACTATGGGAAGAATTTAAGTGACCCCCTATCTTTGGGGAGAATCATATTTTCAATTTTAAGAATCAGATTTTTCTAGCTCTTTCTATAAACATTAGTGCATAAAAATTTGTCTGATATAACTAATCTTCACTGTTCTTAGCATCTGCTTTATATGAAAGTCTAGATTGAACGTTATTAGTTGGATAAAGTTATGCAAGGTGAAATTTGATGTAGTCCATCTGTTAGTTGTACATATATCTGTTTGTTATCATCAAAACCGTTGATATGGAGAAAACTTTCTTCAGGTCAAATTAAAATTATAAGACACAAATACAGGAATAAAACTTTGATTTCTCTGGTTCCAGATGGCACGGTAAGCACATGTAGTCTCCCTTTATCTAAGATCCAATTAATATAGTAATGCCGGAAAAACCTTTAAAGGACTGAATCCATATCAGAGAGATAACATGGTGTAGGAAAGTTATTAGTGGTTGGCAGATTTCAGCAATTTTCTGGAAAAGATAAATCAAGTGGGAGTACTTCAGCAAAAAAGAACAGAAAAGAAATTGTAGCCAAGAATACTGAGAGGAACAGTCATAGAAGAAGGGAAACAGATGATCTCTCTTTGCAGCATTCAGATAAGCTAAGATTTGGGCTCAGACACAGTGGGGAGAAATGCTAAAAATTGTGATCAATTAGAAGTCCATCACAGAGTATCCACCCTACGGCTCTAGTCTTTCACTTGCCTCCTTCTACACTAGCTTATCAGCATCTGTGTCAGGAACGCCTGATGGAAAGACAGACTTCCCTCAAGATTACCTGGTCGTAGAAGTGGTCTCCAAAGTGATAGCCTCTCATTTTGACCTTTAGGAAGCCACAGCTTGGTGTCTACATCCTATTACCTAAAACAATTCAACAAGTGAGCCTATGGCCATGTATTCAGTGATTCACAGTTAATCTTTCTATCTCCTCAGTTTTAAACTTAGAGGCGAAGAATAGATCACAGAATTCTTGAAGAAAACCAGCAGTATGAAAAAGAAGAACCAAAATAAAGGCATGTATCTGACTCAGAGGAAAAAGGCAAAATTTCAATGGCTTTCTACTGGAAAAAGAACCACCAAGAAACTCAAGCTGGCCTGGTAGCCATACAATACAAGCAAGAATTAAGAGGAACGAGTACCAAAGAAGGTTACAAAGATACTCTGGAAATTGAAATTATGATTATTCAACAGAATGGTTAGCGAAAGTAAAGAAAATGCCTGTTGAACATATAATAAAAAGGAAACATATAAAATGATTTTTAGGAATAAAAGTATCAATTTCACAGAAGCAGAGAAATACCTCCCATTCCTCATCAGCAGTATTTATGTGAGAATAAAATGGAACAAACACCTTCAGATATTTTCAAGGGAAAATAACTTGGGCTGTATAATTCTATACATAGCTAAATTATTAAGCATGAGAATATAATTAACATTTTCAGATCTATAAGGACTCAGAAACAATGCCTATATGTCATTCTTTAAAAAAATCAATTAAGGTATATTCCAGAAAAACAGCTGCAAACACCAAGAGAATTAGTCATGGCTTACACACAAGTGTTCAATGAAAATGAATGTATGGATGAGGTCAATAAATAGATCCATAATGTGATTAGTTTTAATTAAAACAGGAAATCTGTGACCTCTATGTCAAAAGGAGATCTTTCAGATATGTATAAAGAATTAAATAGTGTTTCTCAATAGGAAGAGCTAAAAAGTGTTGTGATTAATATTAGTTTGTAAAGAACAAGGTCAAAGTCTTCTGTCAATAAATAAAACATAAAGGTATACAGAAGCTATGGAGGTAGGTGTGGTGTGATAGGTGATGGGGAAACTGCTTGGTACATCCACTCCATTCTCAGTCTTAGCTGCAAAATGAAATCTCCTGGGGCATTAATGAAATTTTGATACTTAAGCTACACGCTGGGTCAATTACACCAGCATCTGTTTTTTAAGATCAACAAAGTTATATATATTTGAAAAGCACTAAGTGATCCTAGTGCATAACCAAGGAGAAGGACTATTATTCTAAATACAAAGAGGCTAAGTTTTGACATGATTTTGAAGAACTGAATAAGACAACATAGTTATTTAATCTTCAATTATAGGACTTAAGGAGATTCTGGCACTGAAAGAATAAACTCTATTTTCTTCTGTTGCGTAGTTAATGCATTTACATAATTAAAGAAGCTAAAACTAATTTTGTTTTTAGGTTTTAGAATCAATTTTTGTATATACAATGATAGAAATTCTATATTAGACAGATGATTTCTCATCACTTTACAGATGTTTCCATACTTTTAAAATTGTCTGAGAATGCTTCTATAAGATGGTGAAAATTATGTTGTTGCTTGCTGTGAACTAACATCAACTGGAAATAACTGATTCCTCACTTTATTTTGGTCCTGGCTCAACTTCCATAGAAAAAACCCTACTGTACCACATACACACACCCTAACTACACGTAAAATATGGACTTCCATTATTCTTATTCTCTGTAATTTTTTCCCTGTAGCACTTACAAGTAGCTGACCTTGTTTATGCATCTACTTTTGTCACTTGGTCCCATTTTTTTCTTAAAAATATGCTCAGTGAAAGGCAGAAAACCTACATACTGCTCGTATTGAGAAGCAATAATTTTGAAGTCACACTGTACCAACGTATGAAATAAATCAACCAAGAAATTAAACTGTAAGGTCTGCAAGGGCGTGGGCCATGCAGGAAAGCTCTTGGCTCTTCATCACCAATCAGAATGTCTGTTGATCTGGGAAACAAACATGGACGGTAGAAGTAGTGTGAGATTTGTGGACTTTAGATTTCTGGCATAAAAATAATTCTTGTTTTCTCTTGAAAGTTCTGCCTTAGCTCACACTGGCTACTTTGCAATAATTTGGCAAAACTTTGCAATGTATTAACCTTGTTTCATTAGCGATGATGAAAACACACACGGATATGACCAATCTTTGCAGGATGGAGTGTAGGTCTGTTTCCAGGGAGTACTTTGCTTGATTTAGTGGATCTAATGCTTCTTAAATCTTTACATAAGAAAATGTTCATTAATACCCATAATTTTCCAAGTCCAGATAAGGTAGCAGGAAACATAAATCTTGTTGCAGATGTGCCCGACCTTGTTGAACTTGCTGTGCGCATTTCAGCTTCATTCAAATCTGTGCCTCTCATTCCATGTGAAATTGAGATACAGAAAAAATGTAGATAAAGTATTTGAACATGGATTAATTAGTTTTATGTGTAAATGAGCGATTCTCAAATTGTAATAAATATAATACTAACACAAATAGTGCAACTCAAAGGATGAAAAATCTGACTCAAGAAAGATGAAAGAATTCAGATTTATAGGGCCAGTAGAAAAAGAAATTTGGAATAAGTTTGCTTAGTTTGAAACAAAACACATAAATAGTCTACGGAGAAATAAAATTATAACCTTTTCAGGTTATTTTCTCTGTTAAACAGAATAACAATCAAACCAGCTTTATTTCTTACAATTCAATCCCTAACTACAAAATCAAAAGACGTGAGTCCTCATCAGTTGTGAATAGTGCATCAAAATTATGGTTTTAAAAAAAATTTTTTAAAGAGAAAAAAACACAGAAAAGAAAAAAATAAGAGACATACAGACAACAACTTTAAGAGCAACAACAAACCCAAAACAATAACAGTAGAAGTTTACAAACCAAGATGATAGGAATTTAACAATGGTTGTAATATTGCATGTTGTCATCTTCAAAAGAGTTGCTTAGATTACCAGATATAGACATGCAATTTGATAGAATCATATGAGTGCTGTTTTTTTTTCTAGAACTAATAGAATTAATAATATACTCATCTTAGCTGTTTTATGTATATATCAACAAATTTATATCTTTTTCCTTTTCCCTTCCTTTTCTTCTTTTCCTTATCCTAGTTATTTTTCCCCTTTGAGCAGTTTCTTACCCTTTCACAACATCTATGGTAGATTTTGGTTCTTATTTACTCTTCAAAATTATGTTTTGTGAAGGAATCACATAATCCTCAGTAAGTATGGTTAGAAAATGTTTTAATATAGCTAACATTTTTGAAAATTTAAAACCCCTCTTGCCTATTTCCAACTTTGCTTTATTTTTTCCCTGAAAAACACACTAATGTTGAAATGTTAGAAAAATATATTTATTTTAAAGGGAAGAAAAATGACTTGGGGGAAAAAACCAAAAATAATCAGTACAGTATTTTGGAAAAGAGTTAAATGTTTCACTTTGAAAGTAATGGCAGGATGAATGTGGTGGTGGATTCCTGTAATCCCAGCACTGAGGAGGCTGAGGCAGGAGTATTTTCACTAGTCCAAGGCCAGCCTGTGCTACACAGTGAATTCAAGGCCAGCCTAAACTATATAGCAAGACACTATCTCAAAAAAAAAAAGTAGTGGAGATAATTTCTATGAAATTGTACTTGGCTCACTACCTCAGGGATAGAAAGATGAATTAAAAAACATTTGAAAGTATTTTCGGCTTCTCGGAATTATATTCTTAAGCATAAAGAACTTTTCCTCTTTTTTTTCAAAATAAATCAGTTGTTTATATTGTCTTATATGGAATTTCCTAGTATGCAATCATAGTTCATAGTCATAAAATTGCTAGGCCAATGGAATATGTTCTACCCAAGGTGATAGATTAAATTAAGTTTCTCATATTTGGAAGAGTGCCCGGCTGAAGGTGACTTCAGTCACTGCCCTGTTACTGAGCTCCATTTGTGGGAATGTGAGTAGTGCTAGTGCTTCTGTTTGGAAGTTCCCCTACTTGATTATATTCATGGCTTTGTAACACTTTCAGTGCTACAGTTTCAGTGTTTGAGTACTTCACATATCTTGTCTGGTACTTCCAGTATTTGTTACAAAAATTTTATTTATGTTTTATTTATTTATTCATTTCAATTTTTATTTTTTATTAGTACATGTTTGCAGTGCACAATGATTACATTCACAACTTTCTCAAAGCACTGTATACATTTTATCTATCTGCCAAAGAGCTAAGCCATAGAGTCCAAGTAACTATTAACTCTTCTTCAAACAAGGGCTCTACTCACTCTCTCCTAAACAATGGGTAAAACTTCCTTCCTGTTCTAATACCAAATTTGGGTTTCTCCTATAAGAGAAATCATGCAATGTCTAACTTTCTAATTTCACTTAACATTGTGATATATGAGAACCTAAGTCATAAGTAAATAAAGGAGTGAAATAAAGAAGAGATGGTAGGGAAAAATCACGCCCTTTGGGGAAGGGAACAGGGATGCGAGTAGGAGAAGGATAAAGGGATGGAAAATGATTAAGTTATGCCATATGCATGTTCCAACTCCCCAGAAATGAATGTAATTATTTTTATTGTAAATACACACTAATTTCAAATTTAGGGGAAATCATGATAAGTAAAATGCTTATTGACAACTTTTGCTTTCTTTTTTCTCACAAAATTTTAGGCTTTTCTCCTAACTTCCAAGTTAGAAATTCTAGTTAAAAATCAAGTTAGATGCTGCATGATTTCCCCTCTGTGTGTTTTCATCTGTATGACGCCCCCAGCTTCCAGTTGTTCCTTTGTTCTTCAGGGTCTTTGGTATGAACGACCTGCTGTCTGTGCAGAGAGTAACTCTCCAGGCTCCTTGCGATGCAGTTTCCTTTTGAAACTAAATAGTTATTTAGATTTTGTTGCACTCATTGAGATAATTTGAATTAATATTAGAGCAGATGTTACATTTCCATGAGTTTGGTGCAAGCTTGGATGACTATTTTACAATGAAATTGAAATACCCTCTGTATTTCGGGGTGTTATAAAGTCAGGTCAGCACCAACAGTGGGCGTCACATTCCAATAAATTCTGGAGGAAAAGAGAAGTTAGAAGAGAATGCTGGGATGCTCAACTGAAAATGCTGCCCTTCACGTTACCTGTGACTCTGAAAGTGGCCCTTGGACACACTACTGCATCAGTATCATGTGGTCACTTGTTAGGAGCACATTTTAGGCTTTTCTCTTGACTTCTAAATCAGAAATTCTAGAGTTAAAACCGAGTACTATATTTTAACAAGTTATCTGGATGGTCCCCTTAATCAAACTGAGCACCACTGTACTACCCCATTTGTGTGAACCTGGGTAAGTTAACTAATTCTTTGAATCATTAGTATCCTACTTGTAAAATGAACTTAATAATATTTATTCTCCTCAGCAGTGACCCTAAGGATTGAATGAGAAAATCTATGTATGTCATATAATATGATGCTTAGAGCAGTGTAAATGTGCAATGAATTGTAGTTCTCATTTTCTATTCTAATTTGATGGTTGAGTCACTTATGATTGATTGTAAAGAGTGTAACCTGCTTTGCTACTGTTTTGAGTGTTAACTCCTTTGATTGTTACTCTTTACAAAGGGAAGAGGAGATTCTAGGAAAAATTGAATCATTTTTGAATTCAGGTAATAGGAATATTACCAATTGTGTATGCTATTAAAATTCTGTACTCCCATAAATGATGAGTTGACCTAGATAGAACCTTACTTCCGAGCTCAGAGACTCTGCTGTTGCATTTGCCTATTTACACCAAAAGCAAGCAACAGAATCCCTAGAGGAAACCCTATGGATCAACTGCCCCTGGTGAGCATGAGCAGTTCTACTTCTTACTTTTAATCAGTATCTACTGCCACGCCGAGATGCTGTATCTGTTTCTTATTTTTTGCAAACAGAATCCGGTGGTAGTCACAGTTGAAAGTTAAATAGAATGCTTATCGTTTCCTCTGTTTGAAGCATTCTTTCTGGGGACAAACACATCAAAATTCACAAAGTCTCAAGCTACAAGAGGGGACGAACAAAAAACTCCACTGAATTACTTGCAGTAATGGTAAGAGGGCCAGTGCTAATTTCAACCCCCGATTTGCCAAACAATAGTATTCTACCTGTTGGAAATATAGCACCACATTTTGAATTTAAGTAACGTATTACCTCATGGAGTTAACTGTCTCATTTTTACAGTATGTTTTCTCTATTCAGGTGATTTTCCAATGCTTTTAAAATGCTGTTCCATTGCACTTTCATTGTGGCACCTCTAGGTGATATAGTATTTGATGAGATGAATCAAGTTGTTGCAACAACTATCTATAGAATAATTCTCTTCATTCAAAGTAACATAGTGCTATAGGTACCACATGAATTAATGAAAACTCAGTAAGAACTTAGATTATGTTGCTGGGTTAGGCAAACCATATCCATTATGTATCTTAACTCCAGAAAAATGAATGGGTTAACTTCTCAGGGTAGGGATTGTTCAGTGTATTGAACTGGCCAATGACTGCCAAATTGGAACCTTTGAAGAACTGTGTAATCTGAGCATTAGTATCTATTGCTAGAAGGCTAGCATGCATGCAGTAACATTATTATCTGGAATACCACAGTGAGTAGCATTTGCCATTGGGCCCCTATATCTCTTCTATTCCAGCCATCATAATCTTATTATAATCTCATTGTGTAGGCACTGGGGCTGTCAGCTGCAGGCTCACATCAACTGGTTGAGTCAGATTTCATGGTGGGTGCTCCCTGATGGTCATACACATGTGACTCAATAATCATCACCTTAATGCACTCTTGCAAAGCTGTATTCACATCCACTTTTCTAGAAATTTTTGCCTCCAGGACCCCAGTGTTTTCTTCCTGGGACTCTGGCAACCCACAGACACCATTGCACACTGCCTAGTATTCCTTGTATGTTAATATTGTAATCATTGCCTGTTCTAGAATTCCTTATCATTGCGCTGCAGAAGCACTCAGAGTGGGGCTACCATTTGTAAAGTTGTCTGGGGGCATCTACTAACATAATATGCTTATCTATCAATCATACCAGGTTGACGTTTACTCCCACCACCGCCAACTGCCCATAATCCTTTCCCTGCCTTCCATGGTAGTGGCATTTTCTAGCATTAGACTTGATAGAACTAATAGACTTCTGATCCTTATCGTAAGCCTTAATCATTACATTCTCTACCAGTGCCCAATAATATGCCATAAATTGTTTTTCAAATGTTCTCTACTGCATAGTAGAGCACATGGTGTTCAGAAAGACACTCAGATAGCCCAGGTCCCTTTGTACTCTACTTTGCTGAGAAAGGCAGAGTTGGCATCACCCTACGACCAGACTGTAATACTTTCCTGGAGTACATCTGCTTAGCACTTTGCTTTAAATTGATAATCAATCGCCCTTAGTTTTTGACTTTATTCATTGTCATCATAGTACTCCAACACCAATATTAGTGATTATTACAACTGAACATCTCGAGTGCCTCAGATAGTACACCCACCTGTGTGTTACCTTCTGCAGAGCCATCCCAGTTCAACGTTCTGTAAAAGGTTACTAACTTCATCATCACACAGTTGGGAGCTCTCATTCTTTTCCTACCACTAGTAATTGGCTACTCTGTACAATCTTGGAGACAATAGAGCTCTAATATTACATTACACTTAATTTCAATTATTTATAGTTTGAAATAAAATCAGCCAAAAACTAGAAATTTTTTTTGTTTCTGAGCCATTTGAGGATCATATTGTCTACATAGTGCTTCTTCACCCCTAAATACTTTGTCATGCAAGAATAGGTATTTTCTTTAACAAAACCCATCAAAATTAGTAAATTAGCATTGAAATATCATCAAGTCATCAGATTTTATCAGTTATTCCAATAATGACTTTTACAGGGAAATTATTCAATGCCAAATGGTGCATTGCAGTTTGGCATCATGTTCATTTGGTTTCCTGTTCATTATTTTCAAAATCTGAAATAGCTCCTCAGTTTTTCTTTCACTTTCATGATACTGATACTTGTGACCATTAATATTGGTATGTCAACCTCACTGGATTGAGAAAGTCTTAGCAATTTAGTGAACCAAGTTCTTGGGTATATCTCAGTGGGTCATGGAGGTATGGTCTTGGGTAGGATACATGCTCCCCTTTTTGGTCTCTTCCCCTGCTCTGCTCTCCAATCATGAATGAAGCAGCTTTTTGCTCCACTATGTCCTTCTGCCTTGAGGTTTCTGCCTTGGATCCTGCTGGTCTTGTAGTGGACTCTCCTGAAATTGTGAGCCAAATTAAATCTATGCTCCTTTAAATTGTGGGTGTTGGCATTCTGTTCAACAACAGGAAAGCTAACTAATATATATATTAATTAATATATATATATATATATATATATATATACCAGAAAGATAGTCTTTGCTGTTACTTTGCCTGGTTCACTGGAGGAACTTAGAAAGGTTTGTAGACGTAGGCTGGAGAAACCTTGGACCACTGTATAGTAAGTAGATTCTAATGAGTGATTCTGGTTGGAATTCAGAAGCCCAGAATTCTTATAGGAACGTGAATAGTAAAACCCAGGCTCAAGAGACTTTTAGTTAGGAATAAGGACTCAGCATCTGGACTAGA
>RJWT010049947.1:0-10923 GCA_004365215.1 Cuniculus paca | reverse complement strand
AGCCTCTGGCCTTTGATGGGCCGCTGACTTTCCAACTAAGTGA
The DNA here is from genome assembly GCA_004365215.1 of Cuniculus paca. NCBI lineage: Eukaryota > Metazoa > Chordata > Mammalia > Rodentia > Cuniculidae > Cuniculus > Cuniculus paca. The sequence goes on along the minus strand of RJWT010049947.1, from coordinate 10,880 downwards.
TCATTGTGTGCATCTAGGCAATGCTGTGAATTTATGTATCTTGGCTCTTTTTCTGCTCTATGTTACATGTTTACTTCTTGTGTTTGCAAAGCACTTGTAATTTTTGTTGCATATCTTTGTATTTGTTCCTTCTCCACAATCCCTCTGCACTTCCTCCTAAATAGTGTTGCTTGTAAATAATCTGTACTTTCACATTTTGTAAGTGTCTTTATGGACATTTCTGACACTTTCAGTATGACTGAGCACTAATATTAACTGCTGATCTAATCTCAACAGTCTAGTTGAATTTTAGTGTTCTTTATCTTATTTGATTTTATTCTTGCTTTTACCAGAAGAAATAGAATAAAAATCATCAGTGCAAAGTGTTTTCCGTATCAAAACTACCCTTGACCCTTGATGACTAATGCTGCCATGATAACAGGAATGAAAACTAATGATTTTAAATATTTGTTACAAACCTGTAATTCACTTGTATGTCTTTTTTGCAAAATGTGCATAGAGGTACATTGCCCTCTGAATTTTATGGTTTTACCTATTTGCAAGCTGTTGATTCATTTCTAATAAATTTAGTACTACAAACAATATGGAAATCAGCCTGGAGATTTCTCAGAGAAACTGTCTTGGTTACTTTTTTCATGTTGCTGGGTCAAAATACCTGACACCCAAGTGAAGGAAGGAGAGGTTTATTTAAATTACAGTTTGGGGGCTTTTAGTCCATGTTTAGCTGGCTCCAAGGCAGGGTGGCATGGCTGAGGCGCTGCCATTCATGGCGGCTGCAATCAGCAAGAGCTAACTGCACCAAAAAGGAAAAGCACACCCCCATTCAGACCTTACGTTGTATGTCGGCTCCACCCCTGGGTGGGTGCAGAACTCACACCGCCAATCCCAGCACTAGACAATGAGTCAATCACAAATGCTAGATGGAGCCGCTTCCATGAGGACATGAGGCTTGGGGGGGGCATCTATATACAAACCTTAACAGAAACTAACATGTCATTCACAGGAAAATGTTTGAAAATAAAGGCCATTATGTTTAGCAAAATAAGCCAAACTCAGAAAGGAAAATTGGTCTGCGATAGGAATGTAGCTCATTTGTGCGATGCTTGCCTAGCATGCAAAAGGCCCTGGCTTTGACCCAAAGCATCAGACAAAAGAAAGAGAGACAGAAAGAGAGAGACAGAGAGAGAGACAGGGGCAGAGACAGAGAGAATGAAATAGAATAGTACATGGTTTTTCTCATAAGTAGGAAGTAAACACTTGGAGACAGGGAAAGGATCAGCTGGAGTCGGGAGGAAAGTGAGGAGACCATAAAGGGCTTTAAAATGATCAAGATGTGTCAAATGCAAATATGCATTTTCCCCAAAACCAATCTCGCCAACATGTATTACTAACATGCACTAGGAAAGAAGGCAGCTGATTTTTGGAACACATGACATTTTTTCTAGCCTCTCTTGGTCTATGTCACTGTCTTATGTCAGCATCATGATATTTTGATTAACATAGCTTTGTGTACATTTCGATACCACATATTCTGGTGCCTCTGGAGTTGCCCTTTTATCAGAGGACTCCTTTAAGAATTTGCGTAGTATTCTGGAGCAATGGAGCTGGTTTCTGAGAGACTACAGAATACACACAAGGGTGGATTTTGTGTGAGATAAAGCTTATTAGGTCTAACCAACACACAGTAAAAGGGTGCCACAGGGTGAAGTGCAGCTAATGAGGGAGAGTCCACAAGAAGCACCTGTGAGTTAACCATGCTTCCTGGCCAAATCACATGGGAGACTAGTTCAGGTGAACAGCCCTGTCCACCAAAACCCATGGAAGGTGCAGATGATCAATAACCCCACCCAGCAAAATCCATTAGAGACCCTGCCAGTCAGCAGTGCCACTCAGCATGACCAGGCAGGCAAACTATTCAGCTGTAGACAGCAACTCTAGCTTACTGGAGGGAGGGAGGTGTACAGATTAAACTGTATAGCGGTAACATCATTAGCTCCTTGTCCCACTAAAAGTCCAACACTCCAAGGAATTGCTTTTGTAGCATATGAGTAATTGGGCAACTTCTTTTTTTTTTAAGTTTTTTTATTTATTTATTTTTATTTATTTTTAAAGAGAATAGAAGAAAACAAAACAAAACAGAACAAAAACAAACAAACAAACAAAAGAAAACAGAACAGAGTCAAACACAATACAGCATTTCAAAACAGAACATAGAAAGCTACACAGGTCTTCAAAACATAACAACAGGAGATTAACTATGGTTACCCTAGTGTCTCTTGCTTTCCTCAAAATGGTTGTTCATCATATATGACTTTTTGCCCAGTTCCCAGGTTTGTCCAGATAACTTTTATCCAGGCATTCGGTCTTTATTCACTTAGCATGGGCCCTTGTCATGACAAAAGCCTTGAGAATGGAAAAGTTATGTTTCAGGAACATGATGGCAAATATCCTAGATTTTCTCCAGGATGATACTTAGGCCTTTTGTAGTTTCATAAAAATTTTAGGATTGGGATTTTTTTAATCTATTTTTGTAAAAAATGTCAGTATTTTTATGAGGGTTACATTGAATATATGTATAACTTTGGCTACTATGTGTATTTTATGATTGATTCTTCTAATAAACATCCTTGGTCTTTCCATTGTGTGCATGCATGCAAATGTGTGTGTGTATGTGTGTGTGTGTTCTTAAATTTTTTTCAATGTAGCCTCATAGGTTCTTACTGAAGAATACTTTCATATTATTGGTTCAACATATTACTATGTATTATATATTTTGTAGGAATCATCAATTGTATTGGATTCTTCATTTCTTTTTCATCTTATTCATTAGTGATGTATGGAAACATCTCTGAGTTTTGTGGGCTGCTTTGTATGTTGTAACTGTATGAAAATCAGGATTTTGCACATACTCGGCAAGTCCTTTACTACAAAGATAAAATTTGTTTTTAAATTTCCAACAGATCATTCAGGGAATCTTCAAGTTTTCCTATAGTTCATGTTGCCTATAAAAATGGATAGTTTGAGTTTACTGTTTCTCATTTAGATGTCTGTTTTCTTTCTTTTGCATAATTGCTCTAATTTAGATTGTCAGTTCTATGCTGAAAATAGTCATCTTTGCTTTGATCCAGATCACCAATCAGGAAGGAATGACGCAATTCATTAATAATTCATGTGTGTTATTATAGTGAAATATATTTCATTTGTTGATGTGATAGATTATGTTTATTTTATACATCAAAACATTCTCATGTCTCTAGGATATATGCAATTTGATCAGTGTGGAATGTTTTCTGATGAACTGTTGGATTAGGTTTGCTAATGCCTTGTGAAGGATTTTTTTTTTGCTATTATCTTCATCAGGATTATTATGTATAGTTTTTTTTCATTGGTTTTCTTTGCTGGTTTTGGTATGAAGGAGATGGCAATTTTCTAGAATAAGATTAAGAAAATTTTCTTGGTTTCAATATTTGGACAAATTGGCTGGAACTGATGTTAGTTCTTCTTTACTATTTTGGTAGAAATCTGCAGTGAAGTCATCCAGATATTTATTCTTTGCTAACGTGTGACTTCACTTCTAATTCTTCATCAAATTTTGTATATGTTGACACAAGATGTTCACAAAGTGATCTGCTAATGTTTACTCACCTTGAATATTCAGGGTATCTAATCGCATTGCTGTCAAGGAGTAAACCAGGGTTGCAGGTTTCCCATTGCTGGGATACAATATGCAACACCAACAATATGTTTAATTTAGCTGATGGTCTCAGAGGATTCAGTCCATTTTTCAGTTGGTGAGAAATCAGAAACATCATGGTGGAAGAACATGGTAGAGCAAAGTTGCTTAGTACTCATCAGCTGGGATGCAATGCAGGAAAGGAGTATTAGAAATGGAGCAGACAGCGACTAGAGATGGACCCCAAGTTCATGCCTCTGTGCACCACCCAGAAATACCAAGCATCTGGGAAGAGCCCAAAACCAATCAAGTCATTCTTTAATGGATTTTACCATTTGTCAATGAACACATCTCCTTAAACAATATCCAATCTCAAAACAAAAAGAGCAGCAAGTTCACAATCCCAGCTAACATAATACAACTAGTATGGTGATACTAATATTTTAATTTAACAAATTCCTCCCAAACATGTACATTGCCTGCTGCATCCTGGAATTTCATTAATCAGATACCATTGCATAGAATCCATGAGAGTTCCAAGATATGTCCTGGTTCATTTCACTAACAGTGGCCTGCTAATATTAAAAATCGGCTTTGGCTTCCAAAACCTGTATAACGCATTTGATATGTTGATGATGAACAGCCAGACCCCAGCCTCTCCCCATGAGTCAACACCATTCATGGACTGGGGGGAGAGAGAATAAAATCACACCAGAAAGCAAGCCCAGTCTGGGAACCAGCGCCATGTGCAGGCCACTACCAGACTGGGAAAAGCCAGACCCCAGCCCCTTCTGGTGTGTGGTCTGATAAACAAGAAGTACCAATCCTGTCCCCACCTCCCACCCCCCACCACCTGCCATGAGTGACCAGCTTATCTGGAGAAACACAGGCTGTGATGATAGCTTATCAAGGTGAAATGCATTTGGATGCCTGTGGTGCTTTTCTGTTTCACTGACACTGCAGGTCTAGGCCCCTGGTCTGATCATCTGTTTGGAGGATAGCAGTGTGCAGTGTGGCATCTAGGAGAGATCTCCTTCTAAGGCTTGTAGCCATTGTTGATTCTCTATGGTCTTCTTTTGAAGTCCTATATTGTTTCCATTGTTTTGTTGGTTTGGGTTTTACTCTCTTTTGCACTGTTTATGTTAAATCTGATGGCAGGAGCAGCTATTTCAAAAATAGCAAGATATATTATGGTAGTAATTTTGGATTTACTATTGGCTTTTTTTGAAGTCCTTAATTTCATTCATTGTCTTGCTTTTATTGTTTCTATTCTATTCTGTTCTGTTTCATTTTTACTACATTCGAAGTTATCTGCAGCTATTTTGAAGACATCAAAAGGCACTATGGTAACTATTGTTGATTTTGTAATGTTTTGAAATCCTGTATCACACTGGTTTATTTTGATTGGTTTTATTCTGTTTTATCCTCTTTAAAATAAATAAATAAATAAGGCATTATACATATGCATAGAAATTATAAGATATCTGGCAATGTTAATTTAGTCATGATGTTTATGATGAAATTACTTGAGAATACTCAGTCAATAAAATGAAAGAAAATCTGAAAGAAACTAAGTTCACAGGTAATTCCTAGAATGGAATGAGAGCTTTAAATCTGGAAGAACAATATGACTAAGGAGCAATGTGATGTATAGCTAGGTGCTTCGTTTTTCCATACTAAGCTACAGGAAGTATAGAGAGGTGATAAGATTATATTATTCTGCTGCACTGTGTCCACAAGGCACTTTTAATGTCCTTGTTCCTCAGGCTATAGATGAATGGGTTCAGCATAGGGGTGACAATGGTGTACATCACTGAGGCCATGGCACAATTTGCAGGAGAATTTGAGATGGCAGACACAAGGTACACTCCAATGCCTGTTCCATAAAATAAACAAACAATTGCTAGATGAGACCCACAGGTGGACAAGGCTTTAAATTTGCCACCAGATGAAGACATTCTAAGAATAGAGGAAACAATTTTATAGTAAGAGAAAAAGATCCCTGAGATAGGGAGAAAGCCATACAGAGCGCCAACAAAATAGATGACTACATTTTTGGAAACGATATCAGAACATGCAAGATTAAGGATCTGAAAAGGGTCACAAAAGAAACTAAATATTTCCAAATCTTTGAAGTGGGGGGATTGTAAGACAATCAGATTGTGCAGCTGGCATTCTAAAATGCTGAGTAAAAAAGATACCAAAACTAAAAAGACACAAAGGTGAGGGGTCATGATGAACTGATAATGCAAGGGGTGACAGATGGCCACAAACCGGTCATAAGCCATGACAGTCAGAAGCATGTCATCCATACATCCAAACAGAATAAAAAGAGACATCTGTGTCAGACAGCCCAGGTAGGAGATGATTCTACTGTGAGTCTGGATGTCCACAATCATCTTTGGAACTGTGGTGGAGATGAAACAGGTGTCAACCAAAGACAGGTTGGAGAGGAAAAAGTACATGGGGGTATGGAGGCGGGAGTCAGAGATGATGACCAAGATGATGAGCAAGTTCCCCAGCACTGTGACCAGGTACATGGACAGGAACAGTCCAAAAAGAAAGGGCTGTAGTTCTGCATCTCCTGAGAGTGCTATGAGGTGAAATTCTGAGGCACGTGTGGCATTTTGGAGTTCTCCTTTGCTTGGACACCTTTGGAAAAAGAAAAGTAAATTGGAAAAAAGGAAATAGATACCACAGACTCAAACAATGGTAAAAATTTCTTTGACTTAACATATTTAAGATACTCTGCAAGAGCTCAAGTTACATTATCTGAACACTAAATTAAAGTTGATACTTGGCCATCAGAACACCTTATAAGACAATTATTTCCCAAGAGTTTTCAACTTCTTGTATTTTCTTTAGAAATAGAGTCCTTATTCAAATGTTGTTTGTATTTTGAAAAATATTTGATACATATCTTGTATTCTAAGCTTTGATGAACTTCAAATTTTATAAATGTTTAAATTAAATGTCATAATTATGTCCTCAGTCGCCAAAAATATAGCATTAATGTGCAAGCCATCCGTTAATGACTGAAAATGTTAAAATGGTAAAAATGCATTAGAAATGTAGGTAGCTTACCAGTATCACCTCCTCCTACAATTTCAGTAGTCATATTAGGATATTTGAAAACTAATAAAATTTCATCACTGAATGGTTTTTTCAAATTAATGTAACATTGTCCACACTGATTTGTAGTTTTGAACCCAAATTCCCAGCAAAGGACAGAGCAACCAATTGGGTGTGGCTGCCTCCAGAGGGAGGGATCACCGCCTCAATCCCATAAAAATGGGGACATTAGACATCCTTAGGTGTTACCCAGCTGTTGGGCCCATACTCCACAGAGTGGCTTTGTATCTCTTCCTCTCTTCTTTCTGTGAATAAACTATTCTCACTTTTTACTGTCTTCTGGTCTTTTTATTTCTTTTCATTTTTCTATGTTGGAGAAAAAGACAAGGCCAGTGAGCATAGGCTGGTGACTCTAGATCCAACAAGGGACATTAGCAATTCCATCAAGAAAATAGTGAGCTTAGTAATGAAAATAGTTGTCCAATTCAGTGAAGCATGGAGTGATGCCACTCCAAAATGTGGATAAACATATTAATGAAGGTTTACTAGCTCAGGTCTCTTTATGCTTTTTTTAATATCCATAAATATTTTAACTAAGCCATTTAAAAATTTTGTGCACATTTGTAATACACAGTAGTGATTTTCCACTTTGGAAAATTGTTACAGAAACGCAATATATCTTCATCTCATTTAATACCTCTTTCCTCTGTCCCTCTCCTCCCCACTCCTCCTGATTCCTTTAGCCATTTCCAAGTCTTTTTCTAGTTTCTTAATATCTCTTTTGTCTTTTTCCCTTTCTCTCCCTCTCCCCTCTCCCTCGTACATGTGCACTCTTGCTTTAGGTCTTTCATTTTGTTTCTTTCTTTTCTGAGACAAAATGTCCATCGCCTGCAAATTAAATGAGGAAAAGTTTATTTCAGTTCACAGTTTGTAGAGGTTTCAGTACACAGTTGGCTGGCACCAAGGCAGGGTGGCAAGACGGAGGAGAATCACAGAGGAGATGCAGTTCATTAACTGGCGGGCAGAAGGCAGCAAGCAGTAAGCCTGCCTCTCCCTTCTATCTCTTCCAGGCTACTGCCTTTTGAATGATGCCACCCACACCCAGGCTGGGCCTTCCCATTATCCACATGCGGAACTAAGCTGAACTGATCCACTGACTAATTTAGGAATCACATATGCTTCATGCCAGCATCACACCCTTCATTCCAGCATCACACACTCCAGATCCCGTCACCTCCATAAAGTCCCAGCCATGGCAACATGAGGCTTTGAGGGACATTTAGATATAAGTCATAACAGTATCTTGAGTGGGCAGAGATGGTGGAAATGAGAAGAGGATCTAAGGAAAGAGGGAGAGGAGAGGGCAGGAAGTGGGACTAAACACTATCAAAATGTGATATGTATAGGTATCAATTCCCAGGGTGACTTTTATTACTATGTGTAACAAACGTAAACTAAGTGAAGTATTTTTAAAAGTTTTTATAAGAGAAAATGACACTTAACTCTGTGAGTCTGCTTATTTTACTTTGTCTAATCCAGTTGCTTCTATTTTCCTGCAAATAACACAATTAATTCCATTTAAGTCTGAAGATATATATTCATTTATCCACTTATTAGTTGGTGGAGCATCTAGGCTGTTTTCTAAACATTTCTGTTGCTAATTGTGCTACTATAAGTGGCACAGTGGATAAGTATGCAAGTGCGACTGTAAACCTTGTCTTTAGTTCTTTCAGGAATATACCCAGAAGCGATATAGATGGACTAAATGATATTTCTGTTTTTAGTTTCTTGGGCAATCTCCATACTTAGGTAATTAAAATTCCATAACAATTTTAATTGTTTAAATTCCCACTGACAATGTAGGAAGATTCTTTTCCCTGCATCCTTCCTTCCATTTGCTACATTTGTATGCCTGGTGATAGGCATTGTCTCTGGGGTCAGACAGAATTTAGCTTTGATTAACATTTTTATCTACAGACTAGCCTTTGATACTTCTATTTAGTTCAGAATAAAACTGGGGGAGCTGAGGATTTAGCTCAGTGGCTCAAATGTATGCCTGGTAAGTGTGAGCTCCATCGCTGATACCAAAAAAAAAAGCCAAAATAAAACTGGGAGAGCCAAAGCTGTCTTCTCCTATCATCTTTGAATATTCAAATAGTGTAATGCTGATAAATAAAATATGAGGGTCCATCTGTTCGTGATACCGCCATAAACAAGATCTAGTATTTTTCTCTCTTGCTCTCTTGGGCACTCCTGAAAGGAATGAAAGTGCAGACAGGAAATCAGCAAGCATATTGAAGCCACACTGATTAAGGTCAGTGTTTTGTGATACAAAGGAGGATCTATTTGTTGTTTAAGAGAGGTTTGCATTTTTGTTGCCTCTTCTGTACCAATTTTCAGACTCTGAAGAATTAAAAACTAAAGAGCTCATCACTCCATTCCAAATATGCAGCATAATCTTATACAAGGACTACACAGTACAGAAATGAAAAACAAAACCCTAAATTCAAGTAAGAGGATATTTTAGTTGAATGGAATAAAGATTAACTATCATTACTAATAATAATGTCTAAATTTTATTTCATTCATTTTATATGTCATTGTATATTAATCACACAGAAAGCACCCGTTTATTCCTCCCTCAATTCAGTTGTGTGAAGTAGCAGTAAACTGAGACAGCAATGCTCAGTCACAAGACACAACAACCTACGTCATGCTTAAGAAAAAAAAGTGGAGCCAAGAGCATTCAAAGTTCAAGTGTCATCTCTAAGTGCAAAGCACTGTTCATCTTCATTGTTTCACAGCCATTAGAATGTTTTAAGCAGATATCCAGGATTCTACCCACAATTATATCTGAAGTTCATTTTTAAACCAAGTGAAATCAATACCTGGTTAAGGTTTCATTTTGAGATTGACTGGACCAATTTGAAGAATGGCGAAGAATATGAACAGCTATAAGGACATACTGAAGAGGGGAAGAGGGAGATGTGTCTGAACTGATATGTAGCTGCCCTTTTTTGGTCTTTGCCTGTGATCTATACCAGTCCTTCCTATACTGATGAAGCAAGTACCACCCACTGAGTTGCCCTCCACCATGAATACCTAAAAGCTAGAGTACACTGAGCAAAGCATCTCTTCCTGATATGAAAAGGAAATAAGATGCCTCAGTATATTAAAGGGACATCTTGCCAGAAAGATGCTCTGTGTCTGTACTCAGACAGACCAATTCCAAATCACTTCATTATTTTCTACCTAACAGTTTGTTACTAGTTGCATAAAAATGTATTCTATCTTCCTTTTTTGGAATATAACATGGGCATTTATAAGTTTTGGAAGACTGTGCAGATTAGATGAAATGAAAAGAGGTACATTAAATGGAGCTCAGAATCTGACACTCAAGAATTCTTCAAATACAGTTCATAATATTCCTATTACTGACATCTTCTTCTTCATTATCATCCCTTTCATAATGTCTTAGGGTACTTATATAACACTGTAGAGGGACCACTTTTACGTCTACACCAAGGATAACAAGTGTGGGAGGACAGGAAAATCAGTTGAATTACCTGAGACCACAAACACACAAAAAAGACAACTTCACAGCTTTCATAAATCCTCCCTCCTGGTTGCCCAAAAGAACATTTGCCTTGATGATGAGGGACAGTGTTTCTGATAGGCCTTCCTTCAACCATCATCTCCTCAGCACTTACTGTGCAAAGCTGCTTTTCCGATGGTTCATCGTCGAAGAGTGGAGATCTGATGCAACTTTCCTGCCTTCTGCCCTGATAAGGCTCTGACTCCTTCTTTAGTCTTGATATGAACACAGTGTCAGATAGGAGCTTCCTGGTATACACAACCTTGGAGGAGGAGACACCGGTACAGAGGCTAATGGGGTAGTGAAGCCAAACTGAATGGCTGGAGGCACAGGCTGATTATTGACTATTTTATGATCATGGAGGTTCAATGCATGCACCAAACTCTTAATTACCCAGGTTGATCTGTGTCATCCTAGTCTCTAAGGACTTTCAAATATTAGCGGAGAACAAAGAAGAGAGAATGAATAGATCAAAATTTAGAGGCTCTTCCTCTCCAGAGAAAACTCTGAATATATTTACTGGAATTTTTGGTTAGTTTT